>OZ023237.1:5126659-5154663 GCA_964006365.1 Trididemnum miniatum
GTTTATCAAGCTGTCTTCAAGTGACTTTTGTTGAAGTTAAGTGCATGGTACGCATGACGTATGTTGCGTTTACAAGGAGGCGAAGCCCCCCAGACGTTGGTATAGTAACACAAATTTCAGCCCCCCCTACTTGAAAGTAATTCCAACTTCCCTGTTGGTCACCATCCGGAATAGGGTCATACCATGCCAGTTTCTTCATACACAAATCCTGCAACAACAATTTTAAAATCGATATTACTGGTGTCACGAAACCTAGTGGGTCGAATAATGAGCTCACCGACGAAAAACGTCATCTTCTGGTCAACGGCTTATTTTTTATGCTAACATTAAACTCAAACTGATCTGACTGAAAATTCCACACCACGCCCAAAATTTTTTCACTAACCTGATCGCTAGATAGCAGACTTAAAGAGGTTTTTGACAAATCTGAATTCGATATTGTAGAAAAAACTTTCTGATCGTTTCCAAGCCACTTTCGCAGGTGAAAACTTTTATTTTCCAAGAGCTTGGACAACTGGTGAACAAGTCGAATAGATTTGTCTTGGCAAGAAACAGAAAAGAGGCAGACATCCGTATAAAAATTATTTCTTACTGTTTCAAGGGTAGCTTCATCGGAACCCTCGTCGTGATCGTTGGCAGATTCCAAAAGACAGAATTGGCACCAACTTGGAGACGAGGTAGCACCAAATGGATGAACTTGCATAATATGGTACTCCTGAGGTGGAAGTTCAAGATCACCACGAGGCCACCATAGGAATGTAAGAAAATCACAATCCTTAGGGAGGACTTTTACCTGGTGAAACATTTAGCACTGGAAAAAAGTTTAGAAAGATTTTTTTCAAAAGTCGAAAAAACGCAAAAATAGCACGTTTTCATGTTGTTTTTCAATTATTGAACGTAACAAAACTTGAAACACACACCAGGCAATCCAGGCAGTTCCAACATGGTTCAAATTATAGTAGTTGCACTAGTATTGGTGTGGTAACCGTTGTTTTTAATAACTTTTTAAATGCAGCTAGGCATGGAATCTGTAATTTTTTTCCAGACATTTCCATCAATATCTTTGCACCAAATCTCTTTAATGGTCCGCTTCAGCTCATCCAAAGTTGTTGGATTTGATGTAGAAACTTTATTTTTCATCCCAT
Organism: Trididemnum miniatum; assembly: GCA_964006365.1. NCBI lineage: Eukaryota > Metazoa > Chordata > Ascidiacea > Aplousobranchia > Didemnidae > Trididemnum > Trididemnum miniatum. Next base: position 5,127,805 of record OZ023237.1, read on the forward strand.
TGAAATTAAAACTAATCCCATTGAAAAATCTCATTAATCTTAATTCCATTGAAAACTTATGGATACGGATCAAAAAGAAAGTTTCTACATCAAACCCGACAACTTTGGATGAGCTAAAGCGGACCATTAAAGAGATTTGGTGGAAAGATATTGATCAAAATGTCTGCAAAAACCTTACAATTTCCATGCCTACGCATATTCAGAAAGCTATCAAAATCAAGGGTTACCACACCAACATTAGTGCAACTACTATAATTTGAACCATGTTGGAGATGCTTAGATTGCCCCATGTTTGTTTCAAGTTTTGCTACGTTCAATAATAGAAAAAACATAAAAATGTGTCATTTTTGCGTTTTTTCGGCTATTGAAAAAATCTTTCCAAAACTTTTTGCCAGTACTGTAAAGTCTGTGTCACCAACCAACGTAATTTTTTTTTCCTAAACCGTGTTAAAACGCCACGACGAGAATTTAATTTATTGGATATAGGCTAACTATCAAAACCGAGTAGTGATCAGTTATATCATATTCAATAACGAGAGGTATCCTTGAGTATCGATTTTTAATCGTAAGAATGTGATCCAGAGTGGTAGCTCAAGAATCTGTAATTCTAGAAGGTTTAGTGATGATCGAAGCGACAGAATTAGAGTTAAGCATAATAGATAATTGGTTGCAAGTTTCGAAATGAGAGAAGACGTGGTATTAATATTAATGTCACCAAGTATGAAAAAATGCAGTTTGAAGGGGATTCATTTGGAAATGATATCATTTAAGAATTTTGTAAAGTCCCTAACATTGGTGGAAGAATGACGAAAAATCGTGCCAATTATAAAACAGCTTTAGAAATTGTACACGCAATACGAATCCACAGTTGAAATTGAATAGCTGCTGTAATATAGCCTACACACCACCCCTACCAGCATTAGTTAAGAAGTTTACATTTAAAAATTTGTAACCTGGGATGCAGTAAGGGGTTGTTTTTAATTTTTGTTTTACTCAGACTTATAATATGAGGAAGTTTAAGCAGACTGTAAATTAGTTCATGCAGATCCTCAAAGTTTTTTTGAAGAGAGCGTATGTTAAGATGAAATAAAGTTAAGTGCTCAAGTTGGTTGCTATGGTAATTTGAATTAATATCAGCTTATTTACAAGATTTAATATTTTCGAAACTTCCAGATTACAAAGCACTTAATCGCCCTTCTACGTTTCAATTTAATTTTTTGGAAAATCGCCGAGAAAGTTTTTCGCTCTAATCGAAATCTATATCTTGTGGAGTTGCTGCTTGACTCGAAGCCAGATGATTGGCTGCAACGGACGAACACATTTCAAAAACAAGAACTTTAAACACAGTCAGTGGCGTAGCCACGGGGAGGAGTTACAACCCCTCCATTGAGCCTCAAATGACGTCATACATACTTCTTTTTTGATGTTTATTTCGAAGTGCTCGATACTTTGTCATTAATAGTCTGGTATTGTAATTGTCATAATAACAAGAATTACGTCGCGTTGTTTCCTAAATCTTATTCTTTGCCGTTATGCTTATGAAGCGATCACGCAATTTCAAATTTTATTAGCAGGGCAGTGCCGCTCCTGTACACGCAACTGCCCTTGGTCCCTCAGACCTTCCAAAACTGTGAAGACAAAATGCATCATTGGTGAAGCATTCAAAATTAGGGGCCAAAAATGTGGCAAGCTTTCCCCAAAAAATTGTTTAAAAAGCACTAAAATGACCATTGCAGTATGCAAATTTTCAAAATTTTTCTAGGGGAGCATGCCCCCGGAACCCCTAGAGTTGTTTTTGGAACTTTAGTTGCTTAAAATTAACTCAGCCAAAAACAACTGCGCTGAAAAATGTGACGAAAATTGGTGCCCCCTTTCTGAAAAAAATTCTGAATACGCCCCTGACATGAAACATTTTTGAAAGGCTTATTCCGGGTCTAAACGTCTTTGTATTTAGTTAACATTCAACCTAATTCAAAAATACACCCTCCCCACCAAAACTTTCGGGATTCGCTCCTGCAGTACAACGTATGGTCAAATGTGAAGTCATTCTCAAACCCCCATTGCAAAATCCAGGCTACGCTAGTGAACACAGTTATACTTGCCAGAAGTTTAGCAGACTCAAAAAAGACACCTGTAAGATCATCAGGAAAAAATATTACAGTTATAGATGGATGCACTGAATAATCTGAAACAGATCACGTTCGGAATTAATATTCAGGATTTTCGAGGCCTCATTCTTTCTAGCCAGAATATTACCATTATTAGTCCAAATATACTTAAATTGAAATAAGTGGAGCCGATGTAAGTCTATATACATGAAATACAACTAGATAAATGGTAGGCCTTGAAGCCTTACTAAGTAAACGGTTTACACCGTTTATTTAGTAAAGTTTTATTTATCTAAAGTAAAGTTTATTTATTTAAACAACGTTTTATTCAGTAAAGTTTACAGCGTTTATTGGTTTTTACAGCGTTTATTTAGTAAGTCTTTAAGGCCTACCATTTATTTAGTTGTATTTCATATATACTTGTAATCTTTCTCAATAGCTCAATCGTTGTTTAGCAGACCATTGTAGCTTTTTACGATGCTTCGTCATGTTTTCATTTATAAAAAGTTTTTCAATACCTTTGATTGGAAAATCTTCAGGCTTCAAACTCTTGTCGATTTTCCTACTGCGGTATATCTAATTTCGTATGTCTCCATTTATAAAACGAGCTATGATGGCTGGGGGGTCACATGAGTTAGAGCAGCGCTTCTTAACCTTTTTTGGTCTGTTTCCCAACACAGACTTTTACTATGATCAAATTTTTTACCCGACTATTTTGGTCAATGTTAACATGAGATATATTTTATTGATAGCTAATAGGCTTTGAAAGACTAGCAAACATTCAAACAAACTGCGATTACTGTATTACATGAAGTACATTGTCACGGAGTAGGGTCTACTGGCGCGGTGAAAGTAACTTGGGAAGATTCTTTGTTTGCGATCAAAGGTTCTGCTGGCCCACGCCGAGTGCACTCTTTAAAACTTTACTCAAAATTTTTATATTACAGAAACTTATTCAAATAGAATCAAACATAAAAAAAACAAACAAGAATTAGAACACATGCAATCATAATAATGCAACTACCGGTACCTTATTTAAGCAGAAAGTTGTTAACAAAAAAAAACATCACTGCATTCTCTAAATCTACACTGCAAACAAAATTGGGTGGAGCTCTTGGTAAAACTCCACTCAACCCAATTCATATTTGGGTAAAACACGTTTTACCCAAAATATTTTGGGCATAAATCGATATGCCCAAAGCATAACTTAAATAATTTTTTGGGGTAAAAAAGTTTTTGGGTAAACATGAAATTTTGTAGGTAAATACAACTTTTACCCAATTTTTTGGGGGGTAAACACACCTTCTACCCAAGTCCGACTTTTTCGCTTTTGGGTAATTTTTTATACTTAACAAAATAATTTTGGGTATTTTTGAAAATTGCCCAAACGTAAAAAATTTCGTTGTATTATTAAAAAAATTTTACCCAATTTTAAATTGATCAAAACAAAATTTACTCAAACATTCAAGTTCAAAATTCTGAACAATATTTAGTGAATACGTAACTTTCACTAGTTTTTCCTTTGCTGTATGCAACTGAAACCTATACCATATAGCGTTATGCAGATGAAGGCAGCAGCAGCGTTATGCAACTTTTCCTCAGGGTCATAAAGAGTCAAGCAGCCACCCTTATACCGACGGATAAATCGAAATTTAAACAGTGGACTTTTATTGTTATTCAGATTTCCAAAAATAAGCAGCATTCATATGAATTCTCGATATACCCAGCTGCTGCTGCTTGGACTCCTGGAAGGTCAAAGTTAATACATTTTGGAATAAAATGCTGTAAAGTTTCATCTAAAAACTACGCATAAAGAAGGACTTTCTGTCTTTAAAATATTGTTTTAGATGTTGACATCTTGATAAATAATTGAGCGTTGCAGTTTCGAGGTGCTATAAAGGGGGAATCTTATAACTTTCTTTGCCCTGAAAGATTGACTTGGACCGAACAGGCGTGTTCACAAAACCTGCTATCACTTGGCCACTTGCCATATTTGAGTGGCGTAGGCAAGGGTGGGAGGTGCCGGGGCCATGCCCCCTTAAATTTTACGAAAACAGAAAAAAAAGCGATGCAAAAACTACCGCTCACTTTGCTTACATTAAGCTATACAGCATTAGTCATGAACCCCTTCAAATATTTTTTGGCAACGCCACTGTAACTTGTCTATTCCCGAAGGTGCGCGAATTCTGTTAGGTGCCTTTACGAATTGAACAAGTAAAGTAACTGACTTGTTTTTTGCACGGTTGTTTCAATGCTCGACGTCAAACAAAGAAGTTGAATCACAGACCTCGAGCTTACTAAGCTATATTTTGGCTGTTAAAAGCTATTATCTGATATACTGTACGTGCATCTATTGGCCAATCAATTGAATATGATAGGCTCACCTATGCTGTGCAAGTAAAAAAAGTTTTAGTGAGTTGTGTGCACTAATTTTTTCTCTGAACAACAGCCCCGGATTGAAAAAAGTGAATTAGTCTAACCTTATAGGCTAAGTATAAACGGACAGCTTGGAGAACAAACCGACAAGCTCGCTTTTGCTGTCGTCAGGAAAAGGCACTTGGGGCTTGGTGGAACTACTTTTTCTTTTTGTTGCATAGATTGACCTAAATATTATTAGATACGCTGTTTTCAGATAGGTCGGTGGCTGAGCAAACACGCGTGCACTAAAGATTATAGGCTAAAACACTGAAAGTTAGAAATTTAAGCAACGCAGTAAAAAATTTGCAAGAGGGATGGATGTTTGAAACTGAAGAACTTGAACGTTATGGAAAAAAATCTTAACAGCCATAATGAAATACAGTTCACAACAGTTCCAAAGATTTCATCTCTGTTTATAGAATTTCTTGGTTGTTGCACAAACAAAAGTGAGGTAGGCATTAACGTTTAGGCCCCAGAAAACGTTTTAGTAAAACGAAGTATGGAAATGGATAACCAGATTATCGAAAATCTCACTTGCGCAATATCCCCTTTAATATTCGCAACACTACCAGTAGCGTATTTAGGGGGGCATTGGGCCATGCCCCCCCCCCCCCCCTTTTGCCCCTGCCTTTTAGTAAACAAGGACAAAATTAATTGTGCCAAGTAACTGAAATATGCCATACTCTTTTGATGGTTTCTGTAGCTTATGGCCAGGGGCGGACTAGGGGGGTAGAATGAGGGGTATGCATCCTCTACCAGCCATTTTCAAAGTTGTTTTGAATGTATACAATTTTTCCATAATTTCGAACCTCTTCGATAGCGATAAACCTTCCCCCTTGAGCACGCATAATGGAAAATGTGCGAACAAAATGCATCATATTTTGCGAAGCACTCAGATTAGGGTCAAACAATTTGAACAAAATTTGGCTGAAAATTAATCAAAACGCACTAAAATAACCATTACAGCATGTAAATTTTCAAAAATTTTTCTAGGGAGCATGCTCCCGGACCCCCCTTGAGACTTTCTTGCTTCTCAATCAGCTTCAAATTTGTTTTTCCGAAAAAAATACTCTTGCAAAAAGTGTGGAAATTATGGCTCGGACCCCCTTTTAAAATTTCTCGCTACGCCACTAATCACTACCATTGGTCTTCAAGTTCAAACCAATCTGAAAAGTCACACGGCGCTAATGAGAATAGATTACATTCGAAATACCTAACTATATGCAGGTAATAGAATAACAATCGCAAAATATAGCTTCTTTTGCCAGCTTGAAAGCCATACTTTTATGTGACAAATCATAGGCGATTTAAAATAAAATTGGACTACAGTTGTTCATTTGCTGACAGTATTTTATTTTAAATAAAGAAAATATTTATTTGCGAAGAGCCTGTACACTGATCACTGCATGCAGCGAAAATAAAACTAAATTTTAAAATACCACTAGTGAAATATTATTACGATTCTTTGTTTTATATACAAATCGGAACACATAAGTTAGTAGAATATCAAAATCGCTTCTTGTGAGGTCCTCCGTATGAAATGCAATGGTAAGTATAGGCGTTAACTAGACTCTGTAGAATAACATAAATAACTCATCCAATACTCTGCAAACGAGCGGTGATGTCAGCGAGAAAAATTTTAGATTTTCTGTTGCTTAAAAACATTTGGGTGGCGAAAACCCAATAAAAATAATTGGGCTCTTGCCTTGGGCGAAAATAGCCCAACGCATAAAGGTTAGTAGTCAGTCAGTATACTTCATTTGGGTAATCTGCACCCAACTCAAGAAATTGGGTTTCTCAACGTTAATACCCAAAATGTTTACCCAAAAAAATACCCAATATTATTTGCAGTGTAGACTCTAAGATTTCCACACGTGCTGGCTACTATAAATACATGCTAGACATTAACTCCTAAGGATCACAGAGAGAAAAACACTTTGGCCAAACAATTTAAAGTTAATGAAGCGCAACTCCACAGCAAGCGCATTCCGGTCGTTACATAATGAACCGGTAAAGAAAGTGTCAACAGGAATGATGGATGTACGCAAACAACAAGAATTGCTTCGATAACACAGAATTTGTGACATTACTCCCCTCTCAAGACAAAATGCTAATTTTGGCGACAATAACACTAGTTCAGTCTAAAAAGAATTATAGACAGGCACACATGAATATATACAGTACAAAGAGTCAAACGAACTACAGCAAAATTACCAAGCGCATGCAGCATAAGCAATTGTCACAATTAAAACCAAGATTCAACAATCAGTACATATGCCGCTCATAAAATCGGCACCAACATTATCAGAGTCTTTGATGCATTGAAATTTGATTACGCAATTCTGCAAAAACATAGCCCATCTCATTATGCGATCATTGAGAAATTTAGACTTGTCAATGTACACCAGAGGCTGATGGTCCGTTTGCAAAGTGAATTCAACCCCATACACATAGATAGTAAACTTCTTAATTGCCCAAACAACAGCAAGACATTCACGTTCAATGGTAGAATAATTTCGTTCCGCAGAATTAAGCTTTCTGCTCGCAAAGCTAACCGGAAAAAGTTGACCATCATATTTCTGCAGTAAAACAGCACCAAGCGCCAACACTAGAAGCATCAGTACGAAGCACAAACGGTTTAGTCACATCGGGCAATCTCAAAATAGGTTTACACAACAAACTCGACTTCAACAAATTAAAAGCATAATCGTGTGTTTCTTCCCAATCTACTTTGTTTGGCTTACCACGTTTAGTAAGATCAGAAAGCGGGGAAGCTATCTCAGCATAGTGCGGAATATAATCACGATAATACCCTGTTAATCCCCAAAATGATCGAACTTCTTTCTTAGTGCGAGGCCGCTGAGCATTCTTCATCTTAATCACATTATGTTCATGCAAACCAACAAGCCCCACTCGTACATTATGTCCCACAAAATCAACTTCATTAGACCCGAATACACATTTCGCAGGACGAATGGTGGCACCAACGTCAGCAAAGCTCTGTAATAACCCCTTCAAAACACTTAAATGCTCAGCCCAAGTTGCAGTATGCGCAATCACGTCATCAATATAAAAATCAACATTTTTCAAATCACGCGAAAGTTCGCGCATCGCTCGTACGAAAGTGGCAGATGAATTAATCATGCCGAACGGCATTTTCAGGAACTCGTAAGCTCCTTCATTTGTGACAAACGCGGTTTTATACACATCATCTGCCGCAACAGGAATTTGCCAATACCCTTTTGTCAAGTCAATGGTAGAAAAGAATTTATCACGGCTTTGCTTTTCCAACACGTCTGTTGTGTTGGTCATCGGTTGTGGATCAAACAACGTCTCCTTATTTAGTTTTCGATAATCAATGCACAGACGGTTTGTGCCGTCTTTCTTGCGAACAAGCACTATTGGTAACGCATACGCAGAATCAGATCGACGAATAATGCCCAAATTCAACATTTCTTTGATATGCCCTCGCAGTTCTTCTTGGAGTTTGAAATGGAACAGAGATTAATGACATCATTATTTGGTGAAGCACACGGAATTAGAGTCAAAAAATTTAAACAAAATCTGCCTGAAAATTATTCAAAACGCATTAAAATAGCCATTACAGCAAGTAAACTTTCAAAATTCTTTCGGGGGAGCATGCCCCCGACCCCCCAGAGCTTTTCTTGCTTCTCAATCAGCTTCAATTTAGTTCTGCCGAAAAAAATACTCTTGAAAAAAATGTCGAAATTATGACCCCTCCCCCTTTTAAAATTTCTCGCTACGTCACCAGTACTTTGACCTACTTGTGACTTACAACTGGAGGTGGTACTAGTGGCTTACTAACTGTTGACAGGAGTAACAATGCCTTTGTTGATAATTGTCACAAAACAATTTCCAGAGCAGCAGGTAGGTTTTTGAACAAAAACTGCATTTTTGTGACTAATTTTTTTGTCTTTGGAGAAATTTGCCAATTGTTCTTTATTAATTTGGATGGAAAGACATTTCCCACTGCTTTCACCAAAAATTTCCTCTAGTGGGAAATTTCTAACCGGTTAAGAACCTCTGGGTTGGATGGTTTGTCGGAGTCAGGCTTGGATCTCGCTGGCAAGCGGTGAGATGTAGATATTTCCGAGTCACTTATTTCAAAGTCCAGTAGCTTAGCTAGTTGGACAACAATTTTGTTGGTGTCTTCATTTTCTGGCTTTGGTATTCCCTTAAACTCTAGATTCTACCATCTTCCGTAATGACCTACTTGATGGACTCATAAGAAGCCTGCATCGCCTACTCAGCTGAGTTTTCAGAAAGTTGAGTAATTTCTTCTTTTTGCCTTCTATTAGTTTTCGATAAAGCTTGGTAGTTTAGTTTCAATCCGTCATATTTCTGGCTGATGAATGCGTGACTAGCTGGCAGTTCTACAATTTCAGCTTAAAGAGCGGCTATTTCATCCTTTGGCGCCTGCAGATGAAAATCTACTCGCTCCTTTATTAACAATTTGATTTGATCAAGGGTTAGCGGAGTATTACCAGTATCTGAAGGGACGGATTTTAGAGGTAGGTCATTACTCATTAAGGCTTAGAGCTTTTGCTGGGGTTAGGTTTCATATTTGTTCCGTCACCCTACAAAATGGATGAAGCTCAACTTGCGGTAATGACTGAAACTAAGAACTGAAAATTAAGTTTCGCAGGTTTGCAAAATTTGTTGATTTGATTTAATAATTATGCTTCACGATAATTATTTCTGCATGATGGAATCTAACGAGCAGCAAATTAAAGAAGTCAGAAGTAAAACTAAACCGGGAAACTCGGAAACAATGGCCACTCCTAAGCGAGTTTGGACTCGTCCAATGTACCAATGTACAGCGCCTCTGTCCAACAATGTCCAATATCCAATGTATAGCGCCTCCGTCGCTTACTCGTGACAGGAGGATAAAAACGAAGATGAAGAAACCAGAAGGTAGGTACTGTAACAGAGACTGTAACCAAATTATTCACTGAGTTTTTCTTTTTCTATTGTTGAAACTTATAAACTTTTCTCTTCTTTTTAGAATATATATTAGCTTACTTTAACTTTTCAACCAAACTGAGTCTAAAAAAGCTCCTTTCTCACCAGACGCTTAGGACGAATGGGCCTAAGCTACAGCCTGCAACAAAATTTAAGGAAGCTTCACGAACACTGAAATACAAAGCAATCCTTTGAAGCATGCTATGATACATGCCTTCAAAAAGGTTATGGAAAAGTAACAAATAAAATAAAAACTAAGGCAGTTTGAACAAAGATTAATGACAACGATAACAACAACACAACAGCAAAACAACGTCGTCCTTTCTGGCCTTGTTTTCAAGCCAAAGCTATCCAATGTTGCAAACTAACACCTTTCATCACCTCAGAAAGTGGTTAATATACGCCGGGTTATGCGACATAACGTGATCTCCAAACACATGGAAAATTACAACTAATGTTCCCCACGGAAAAGCTTATCCGTCGATCCCGAGAATGAAGACCTCACCGATAGTACTGTTAAAAAACCGTTTTTTTTTTGCTTCGTGTTTTTTTTTGTTGTTTTTTTGTTTTTTTTTATGTTCTTTACCATTTCATAGCTAATTGAGTAGCCTACCCCGCTTTGGCTTGCTATCAGTTCGAGATTGAGGCAAAACAAGGCTGTTTTTAATGGTACCGATATGTTATGTGCAATGTCAAGTTACCATTATTCCATTAACAACAGAAATACAGCCTGCACTCATTGCTCTGTGCTAAAGATGGCATTTATGGCATGACCATGAGCCATTTTGGGTGCATTAAATGCAAGTTTCACTAGCTTAATAGCTATAGTTTCCTCCCGGGAAGTCGGGACAAGAAATTCGGAGTTTTGAAATTTCCCGTTTCGCGGGAAGTTTATGTCGGGATCCCGGGAAATGTCTTTACATTGGTAAGGATTTCAGTGGTACTGATATCTATCATTCCGACATAAAAAATGCCTTAGTTTTGCATTACTGCAAATCAAAACTTTTTTTTGCACATATACTAAAAATTATTTTTCAAAATTCGCAAAAATTTTGAAGATGAAATGCTTGTGAGATCAAAATTTTTTCTTCAATTTGTCGAAAAAATGGAAAAACTCAACTAAGATTGTCGAAACAACATAACAAAATGCTAAAAATTAAATTTGAAATGCTGAAAATCAGAAAAAATGTCAAAATAATCAAGCTCGAAAAAATTTTTTGCGAAAACTGTCGGAAATTTTCCGAATCCCGGGAATCCCAAAGATTGGGAGAATAGTTAGGACGAAAACGAAATGGCACCGACTAAATTTTTAAATTTTTTAGTTCTCAATTTTTTAAATTATAAAAAACAAATCTCAAAAAATCACCCCTTCTCGGGTTGCAATGGCACGACGTCTCGATTATAACTGATCAAATCATAGTGCCGCCGACATCAGGTTAATTATTCCAATTAAGAGTAAACGAGCCTTTTGCAGAATTTTATAAAAATTATTTCCTCTCCGAGGCCTTTTTCATTTTTGAGCCTCATTCTGACATGGATTCTACCTTGCAGTAGCGTACGCAGGGGGAATCCTATCCGCGCGCTCGCCTCAGGCCTTCTTCGACGCATTATAAAAAAAGTTAAGAGGTGTGGTTAATGGTTATGTCAAGATAACAATAACACATCTAAAAACAATTGCAGCGATACTCCAGTAAACACACCGCATGATAGAGTCGGAACACATTTAAGACTTTTTTGGTTGGTAGGATACTTTAGCTGTGGCTCTGACTGGGTGGAAGAAGTAGTACCCTAGCTGTGAGTGAGTGGTATCACTGGTAGGTGGTGGCGAGGGGTGACTTGTCTGCCTTCAACCAGTCAACAGTTGCCCTTTTAAACTTTTTACGAAATTTTTTACGCGCGGCATTCTCAAAATTTTGGGACCCTCAAAAATTCCGGGCCCGGTACCAAAGGTACCCCCTGGACCCCCCTCTCAACGGCCTTAGGTCCAGTTTTGTTGCTTTTTTGTAGCATTGGGCCGCTAACGAGTTGCAAGACCATTATTGAAAACCCTTTGAATTTATTCATTTTTAATGATGCGCTCAAGCGATTTAATTTTGCAAACTAAAGCTTTCTTTGTTGTGTAACTTGTATTTAATTCTTACTCTGGAATTAGGGGTTAGGTGCAGCGAATGCAAGTTGTTTGACTGGCTCAATGCAGATTTGGTTCTGATCCTTGAACGTATCAATTTGTGCAAGATTTCTGTGGTTTGCTGTCATCATGTTGACATTTCGTAGTAAAAAATAAAAATCTTTTCTGTGTGTCGCTGCTGACTGCTGACACAATGAATTAATCACCTTCATTGTTCATTTCTTATTGCTATGACTGGTAAAATCGTAGCTCTAGGTTAAAATATCTGTTAAATAGCAAACTGTTTCTCACGATTTGATATTAAAAGAAAGGGTTCATTTATTGGAAGGGTACCTATTTTCCGATAGTACCAAGCGTACCCATGTTGTTGGCACAGTAAATGAAAAGGATATTAAACTCTAACCCTGATTCGCATTAACTTAAAATTTCGAAATGTGTGTGACCAAAACACTCTTCCCATAAACGTGTTTTTCAGCATGTTACTCAACCTCAAATGTTCGCAAGAGCAATACGCAATAAAATTACGTAGCACCAGGTGCGGATCCAGAATCTTTTGTAGGGGAGGAATGTAATTTTGAATTAGGTTGAATGTCAATTAAATAAAAAGACGTTTAGACCCGGGATGGGCGTACATAAGCTTTTTGAAATTGTTTCATGTCAGGGGCGTATTCAGACATTTTTTTATCAGAGAAGGGGCACCAAATTTTGTTACTTTTTCAAGCGTAGTTTTTTCCGGCAGAGTTAATTTTAAGCTATTTAAAATGACTTTAGGAGGTCCGGGGGCATGCTCCCCCGAAACATTTTTGAAAATTGACATATACTGTAATGGCCATTTTAGTGCTTTTTGAACAATTTTCAGGCAAATTTTGTTTATGTTCTTGGCCCCTAATTTTGAGTGCTTCACCAAATATGATGTATTTTGTTCCCACAGTTTCGATTATGCGTGCTTAAGGCGACTCAGGCATGTTGTTATGAAGAGGTTCGAAATTGCGGAAAAATTTTCTTCATCCGCAGCATCGTTGAAAATGGCTGGTACGCTTCTGCGTTGCACTTTATTAAAGTATATCTGTTAAACATACGAGTATAACAAAAAAAAACAAAAAATAAAAAAGCACGTTTTTTTGTTTTTTTTTAGATTAAAAAAAAACAAAAAAAAACGTGGCTTACAACACTACTCACCGAGCTTTATCATCAATTGAAACAGCTGGTGTGCTAAGCAAATCCATGCTCAGGAATGAAATCAATTATAAGATAAATGGAAACATCATTACGAAATAGGAGAAAATTACGAAAATGGAGCACAAGTATATAAATATGTTTACTTCAAACAATAACAACTAGTTGAATCTAAGTCATATTACGCAGTGGTTAACTTCTTGTTAAACCATTAGGCCGACGACCTTCTGCAATGAAACATGTTGAAATAGCCTATGCTTGAAGTCAATTCATTTATTTATTTAAATAATTGATGAATGGGGAGAAAATTAGTTGCTTAAAATTGGCAAAAGAAAATATTGTTAGCATCATAATGAGAAAAGCATTAGCATTGTACATGGCTGTCACAGCTCTCGGTGCATCCCATACAAGAGCCGACCACGGGACCATAGCATCAGCCACAATCGACAAGACAGCGATTATAAACGTTCTTCTTAAAATTGACTTGACCGAATATTTAGAATTTGAAGATTTTGCTTTTGATATTTTGTTCTGAGATAACTTTTTGAGCGCATAAATGAACAAGCCCAAAAGTGTGCACTGCCCGAACGTTGTTAAGCAAAAGATTAAAATTAAGTACAAAACTATTCCTTCCGATGGGAAAACTGCGAGACAACCAGTGGAGGAAGAGAAGCGATATGTTAATATTCTTACCACTAAAAATCCTACTAATCCTCCTAGAAATATAATCAAAATGCTTGCTAGACTAAATGTCTTAGTGAATTTGGAATAGCCTTCACCTAGCAGACGATTGCTATAAAATATTCGTTGTCGAATCCATACGAAAGTCATTGCAGAAAAAATATTGAACGAGTAAGTGACAGCAAGAATCTCTACAAGAACGGCACAAACCAGATTTTCGTCTGGAGAAAAACCAACATTCATGTAAACAATAGAAAAAAGCAAACGCAAAAAACAAAATACGGCAGTTACAATAACAAGGGTATAAGCAATTCCTTTGCTTAACTTTTCTTCTTTGTTGGTTTTGATATTTTTCCACTTTCCCGTTTTAATTCCATGATGAATCAGTGATATGAGAACCCACAAGGTAAAAACCAATAAAATGACACTTATAGCCAGAGGAGCAGTCCAAGCAGGATCTTTGATACGGTTGTATTTGGTAAAATTCAGTGCAATGCTTGTGTTGTTCATGTTAAATCAAACCGAAGTCAGCAGTTTTTTTCGAAAGCAAAACAAAGTAATTATCTACACATGAGGTGATGAGCCTGTAAAATCAAAATTTTAGTGCTAAGCCACAGCCTGCAACAAAATGTTCGGAAACTTCTCGAAAACTGAAATTCAAAGCAACCTTTTAAGCATGCTATGCTAAATGGGTTTAAAAAAGTTATGAAAAAGTAATGAATGAAACAAAAACAGAGGCAGTTCGAACAGAAATTAATTACAACTAACAACAACACAGCAGCAAAACAACGTCGTCCTTTCTGGTCTGCTGAATGGGAAGTCATCACGATTTCCACGTGTTGGATCGGAGGATGGAACATCCTCTATCACCAACAGTTGCAACACAACTCCAGCAATAACAACAGAACAATTAATGGAAACAAATTTTTAAAATCAAAACGACGTTTTGGTTTAAGTAAACTAAATTTCTCTTTTTTTCAAGTACGTATGCTTTAATTTGTTCTTGCTCTTCTATTTGTAATTAAATTTTCGAAAATTTCCATTGACTATCTTGCGAACAGAGGTTATTATCGAAAAAAATGCAGTGCTCTAGGTTTTTATTTCAGGTATGATATATTGAATAGCATGGATATGGTGTCTATTATTATTGACGCGCCAGGCCTGCTCAGTATCTTTATATTAGCCGATGGTAAATAAGTTCGAACGATTACAGAATGAGGATTGCAGCTAGCTCATTGGTTGAATTTTGGTATATGCTTTGCTTAAATGCTTCGCAATTGATTGCTTCAGCATAGTAGGTTTTTAAAACGTTGCAAAGTAAAGAAGATAAGAGCCAGTATCAACTTGAAAACCAACGCAACTTCTAACTTAGTCCCCTTATCTTTTGTTGTCTGTCAGGGACAGGACAATAAAACATGAAAAAAACTATGTGGCGAGACGTGTTGACCTAAATTAAATCCAACCGAAAAAATTCACACACTACCTCTACTTGGCGAGCACCTCTCTTATTTAGCCCGCAAATCGTTTTCAAGTAAGTTAGCTTTTATGAAACCTAAACTCAGGGCCGTAACTACGCCAAGCGGGACCTTGGTGCAAGCATCTATTATGGGGCCCCCGTTTCTAACATCATTTTTCTTGCAACTGTTGATGATGGAGGATGGTCTATCCTCCGACCTAACACCTGGAAGTCGTTCTGATTTCCCATTCAGCAGGCCAGGTAGGACGAAGTTTTGTCTTGTTGTTGTACCTTGGCCACAATCATGAGGAATTTAACTTGAGTGGTTATCTAACATGCTGTTAGGTACCACAAAGATTAAATTCTCTTGGGGTGTACAAATCCGGAGGGGTGTTTGGCTGATTAAGATCAAACATGATGAAAAATGAGTGCTCCTTAACTCAGAGGCGGCTGATGATAGCTCCACACAGCGCTGTCCCGCTCTAACGTAAACATATTTTTATTGCTGGCTGTAGTTATAAGTTTTCATGGTGCACAATTTTTTTTATCGTAAGCGAAAATCTTTCGATATTTGAGGAAAGGTTGCTTTGAGAGCAATATTTTCAGTACAAGGGAGATATGCGATGCGGACAAATTGTTCAACACAAAAAGAATTGACGTGCGATAGCCCACATTTTCCCTGTATCATCATTAACAAGACAAATAATAAAACACAGTTATTAGTTGATTCCATTCGTCAAAGGGTGTCAAAAACGCAAGGGTAACAGTATTTGACAAGAACACTTGCATTTTTTTGAAAGGATACTTCAGTGGTCAAGTACATAAATAGCAAATTAATTGCGGTGCTGCACAATGTTACTGCTAAATTATCAATTTTTGTTCACATGAAATAACTAAATGCTTGTTTGATACTCAATTTGTTTTTTTCATTCCTAGTACATTTTGATTAAATCTAACAAAAATATTTGAAATTCTGATAAAAAAGTCATAAAACACTTAGATTAAACTAAAGAAATAATCAAATACTATTACCCAACAATTACCAACCAAAAAAGCAATTTCGTTTGTTCCGTCGCTACTGTCAGTCACGTAACCTCAATTGAATTGAAATTTTTGGTCATGTTTTTGCGCTGGCTAACTGTTGTATAACTTTCCTAAAATCTAAATTTTGAGCTCGTTCATTCTCTATCGACAGCAAGCCAAATCGCAAAGTTTCTCTTGAGACATTGAGCTTCTAAAAAAGCTTTTGATTAGTTTGAGGTGGAAAAAAAACTTTCGGCCGCAGCTTGTGTTGCAGGTACGGTCGTATACATCATACATGTCGCACACACGTCAGGATAATTTGTAGCAAGTGACGCGTTTACGTCTACGATGATCAAAAACAAAGTCATTTCTTAAGCGGATTTTAATTGGGCAATCTTTTCTTCAAAGGACGATAGATTTAAGCATCTGACTAGAAAACAACGGACAGACGTCATCAAAAAGCTCTCTGCGCTCCGCTTTGATAGTAATTCCTCTTCATATTGCAGTCAACTAAGTAAGAGTTCTGCAATGTTGTTACTCAAAACCACAAAGTTTAAATAGATTTTGACGAGAGTAAGTAGATTTTTGTCTACTTATATGAAAAGCACAAAATCAACCACAAAAAATTAGCAACTTTGAGTAGATGGGCCTATTCTTAAGAATTAATTTACGCGATATAAACCAGCCAGACATAGTGCAAATTAAGTCGCTGCTATCTCGAAACCATTTCATGACATTAGGCATAACTGCGTCATAACTCATAAAGCAAAACTAAATAAATAAAGCGGAAAAACATGATCTTCCCCAGCAGACGTAAAACCACGATATGTAAAAAATATTTGAAATCAATTGGATGATTACAAATTCTTGAAATGTTGAAAAATTGTTTGAAAAAAATATAGCCTACTGTATATATTTGAAATTTTTGAAACAAATCTGTGATGCGGTGCCTCGGGGTCTCTTTGTGCTGGGGCTTTGGTGCATGGCACCGGCTGCACTGGCGGTAGTTACGGCCCTGCCTACACTGTAAGTCCCACTTTTGTTAAATAAACATCAGCTATGAGTAGCCTACTGAGATTTTAATTCTTTTAGGCACAAGGTCAGGCACGCATTCAGCTTGCATTGTTTTTTGTTTTAGTGTAAATCAGCTTAAGGTAACAGAATCAAGGCCAGGCAGTTATTGCCGAAAAAGTTTAGCTTCATCTCCAGTTCCGGCTCCTCTGAACAATTTTATATTTGTCATTTAGACGACAGAGTCGGCAAAATTTGTTCTGTAGGCTTACTCTTAAAGTTAGCAGTCAGCTCTATTATACCGATGAGATGCTGAGTGAATTAAATATCATCTGCCTCTACACATACACTCGGCAGTGGCGTAACTAGACATCTTTTGGGGGGCAAATGCCCATGATCTTTTTCAAAATGCCCCAGGGTCTTTTTCCAGGTATTTGCAATGTCTTCAAGCTAAGGTGTAGTTAAAGCTATTTTGCGATAATTCGCACACAATTCCTTTGTTTTGATGTACTTTAATATCGGCCTACGTGAATAATTTTGCCATTAAATACATAAAAGTTGGGATTATTTGTAAGGATTCGGTATTTTCTTGGCTTTTCAGTATTATGACAAAATAAGAAAAATATAAAGGGTACCCTGGCTCGAGTTTCCCTTTGCAAGTTCACACCTGACTTGCATTCGATTTCTTTTTCATTTTTTTTTTTGACTAGCCACGCAAGACGTCCTAAGCGCTAGCAAAGTTTAAAGCTAAAAGAGCTTTAATACTGCGAAATGCAGAACAGAATTAATGGCCGTTTTCGAAAAGAAAATTTGCATTACAGCAAAAATCTTTTTAATGCTATACTTTTTTCTTTTCCACAAAAATACAACAACTTTTTACTTCAAACTCTTTTCTTGCATTCTTTCTTTTTAGAAATAGCGTCGCTAAGTGTCGCATTATAGCCGTATCACGACACGTGTATCTAGTTACGCTCTATTCTCGTAATCATCAACAAGAAGAGAAAAACACAACAAGCACAAGTTGAAATCTACGAGTGGATTGTGACGTCATTACGACAAGACGCGTCATAAATGTTGGAGAAAGTGTTGCCACACAGCTCCCCCCCGAGAACGAAAAAAAAAAAAAAGTTCGAAACCTAAGCAACTATCAAGACGATAAGAAAATAATATAACAAGAATGACTAGGCCTACGAATCGTAAAACTACGCAGCACAGTTCTTTTTGGGTCGTCCTCTGCGATTTCTCGTTGGCATAGCAGGCGGATTTAACAAATCAATGTAAGCAGGCTTAAGACGTTCGATGGAAACAATCTCTTTGCGACCGCCAAGATCTAGTTCAAATACTTTTTCGCCTCTGTGCAAAACTCGAAAGGGTCCTTCATAACGAGGGATCAAAGGAGGGCGATGGGAATCTTTTCTAATAAAAACAAAATCAGCTGTAGCAAGAGATGGAGGAACGGCTGTGGATGGAGTAGAGTGACGGGACATAGAGGTGGGTTGAAATGTCTGGACACGTGCACGTAGCCAAGAAAGGAAATCCCCAGGTTCACAGTCCAAAGGAGAATCACCAGCAAACTCCCCTGGCACCAACAAGGGAGAACCATACACCAGCTCAGCCGAAGAGCAATAAAGATCATCTTTGGGAAAGGTTCGAATTCCAAGAAGAGTACAAGGCAAGGCATCCACCCAGTTCGGACCAGTCAGGCGTGCCATGAGCGCGCTCTTTAAGTGACGATGGAAACGTTCAACTAAACCATTAGCTTGTGGATGGTAAACAGTTGTTCTATGAAGGCGGATGCCCAAGAGCTGATTAAAGGCTTCCCATAAGTCTGAAGTAAATTGCGGACCACGGTCAGTGGAAATGTCCTGTGGCACTTCAAATCTTGCAACCCAGTGCGTGAGGAAAGCTCGGGCACAACTGATTGTCGTCGCGTCTGCCAAAAGTACTGCTTTAGGCCAACGGGTAAAGCGATCAACCATGGTTATAGCTAATAGCGATTTCCCTGAGAGGGTGGTAAAGGCCCAACAATGTCAATGTTGACATGATCGAAACAACGAATGGGCGGAGGATATGTGTGAAGCGACGATTTGACATGTTGGTGGACTTTGGATTTTTGGCACGTGATGCATTGCTTAGCCCATTGCCCGACTTGCTTGTGGAGACCATGCCAAACAAATTTAGACGCCATCAGTCGTCGCGTGGCTCGAATGGACGGATGCGATAGTCCATGAATTACGTCAAAAAGTTTTTTTCGCCAAGCTGATGGAACGACCGGTCGGGGCGTACCAGTAGAGACGTCGCAGAGAAGAAGAACATTTGTAGCTCCAACAGGTATCTCTTCGAACCGAAGTCCTGTGATGGAAGTGCGGTAATCTTTGATCTCCTGGCACTGTTGATCTTTGGCTAATTCGACGTAATCTACCTTTTGCTGGATACTGGTCACCACTGACCCAAGAGTTGCTCGAGATAATGCGGCGGCGACTACATTTCGTTTCCCAGCGATGTGACGAACGTCGGTAGTAAACTCTGAGATTGCAGCGAAATGGCGCTGCTGTCGATTGGATTATGGATCGGAAACCTTGTTGAAAGCAGAAGTGAGGGGCTTGTGATCCGTGAAAACCGTAAATAAACGTCCATCCAAATAATAGCGAAAGTGTCGTACGGCTAAATACACAGCCAGAAGTTTTCTGTCAAAAGCGCTATATTTGGTCTCGGGCTTGCGCAACTGGCGGCTAAAGAACGCTAGTGGTTGCCAGATCTTATCGATAAGCTGTTCCAGCACACCTCCAACTGCAATACTAGAGGCATCTACGGTTAATGCTAACGGAGCATGCTTTTGAGGAAGATGTAAAAGAGTTGAGTGAACCAAAGCTTGCTTAGCATTGATAAATGCGAGATGGAGCTCTTCGGTCCATTGAAATTTAGATGGTTTTCCTTTTAAAGCCTGATAAATGGGTGCCATAATACGCGCAGATGCAGGGATGAAACGATGATAAAAGTTAATCATACCTGCAAACTGTTGAAGCGACTTGAGTGACTTTGGAGTGGGAAACTGCTGAATTGCTTCCACTTTGGTTGCCAAAGGTCGGGCTCCCGAGCATCGATGGAGTGACCGAGAAAATCAATCTGGCGGCGGCTAAATTGACACTTGTTAACGTTAATTACAAGTCCGAAAGCAGCCAGCTTCTCAAAAAGGGAGCGTAGGTGTCGTAAATGTTCTTGTTGATTCCGACTGGCCACCCGAATGTCATCGAGGTACACATAAACAAAATTTAACGACTGACATACCGTGTCCATCAAGCGTTGAAAAGTCTGTGCCGCGTTTTTTAGGCCGAAAGGCATGCGGCGAAATTCAAATAAGCCGAATGGTGTTATTATTGCTGTTTTGGGGACATCTTCTTCAGCAACAGGAACTTGATGATATCCGCGGATCAAGTCAATTTTCGAGAAAATCTTTGCTCCTTCCAGTCGAGCCGAGAAGTCTTGAAAGTGAGGAATAGGGTACCGGTCGGGCAAGGTTGCAGCATTAAGGCGACGATAATCACCACATGGACGCCAGGCGCCTGATGTTTTAGGAACCATATGTAAAGGAGAGGCCCATGGGCTAGAAGAACGCTGAATGATACCCAGCTGTAACATTTTATTAAACTCCGCTCTGGCTTGTTCTAATTTGGCTGGAGAAAGTCTTCGTGCCGTAGCATGAACCGGGGGACCAGACGTAAGTATGTGATGCTCGATTCCATGCTTCATCGAATCTTGCGAGAACTGTGGCGAGGTGATTTGAGGAAATAGAGCAAGTAGTCGAGCACACGAATACTGTATCGTAGAAATGCAGTTGAGATTGGGAGGACAAACAGTATCCAGGCCGAGCGGAATACTGGTAAATGAAAGAGCATTAACTAAACGCTGGTGCTTGACGTCTACCAATAAAGCATGTTGTCTAAGAAAATCTGCGCCCAACAGAGGTTGTCCAACGTCAGCAAGGATAAACGAACATCGAAATGTTCCACATGGAAGGCGGATTTTCAAGAGTTTGGAGCCATAGCTTTTGATTCTACTCCCATTTGCTGCCTGCAATTCTAATCCTTTGCGATCGAATCGTCGGTCACGTGAGGTCGCCGGAAAACGCTGACCTCAGCGCCGGTATCAACAAGAAATTTACAGCGGGAAGATTTGTCGTAAACATGAAATAGGCTATTCAATGCGCCGGTCACCGTAGACTCTACCGGCGACTGGCTAGCTCGTTTCCCTGAAAGGCACATGGTGGGCGGCATTGTCGAGCGTTCTTGCCATAGCGGCGATGATAATAACAGAAATCTTCCTGATTGTTAATTTTTTGATGCTGTTTACGCGGACGTGCTTGCTCTACTTTGCATAACTCAGGTGTTTGCGATCGCGGAAGCCATAGTGCATCGGCTTTTTGAGCTAGTCTACGAAGATCGTCGGTCTGTTCACTAGCTAGGGTGATGCGTATATCATCGGGCATATGTTGCAGAAAGAGGTGTTTAAAGATGAAACAGGCCTGATGATTACCGAGCAATACTAGCATCTCGTCCATCAAAGCAGATGGTTTGCGGTCTCCTAATGGCGGCATATTAAGCAACTTGGCAGCCCTGTCGGTTTCAGATAAAGCGAAGGTGCTCAAAAGACGTTGCTTAATAGCCGTATACTTGTTTGCAGCCGGGGGATTAGACAAGAGATCTAATAGGCGTTGAGCAGTATTTTGGTCCAAAGCAGCTAGCACATAATAGTATTTAGTCTCCTCTGATACTACATGCCTCAAAGCAAACTGTGCTTCAGCCTGATGGAACCAAATTTCTGGGTTAGTTGTCCAAAAATCTGGAAGCTTTACTGCTATGGCATTCTGTTGCCCTGTAGCTGCCTGTTCTTCTTGAGCCATAAGAACAAATCCTTTAACGTCGGTTTCACCACTATAGCCGTATCACGACTCGTGTATTTAGTTACGCTGTATTTTCGTAATCATCAACAAGAAGAGAAAAACATAACAAGCACAAGCTGAAATCTACGAGTGGATTGTGACGTCATAACGACAAGACGCGTCATAAATGTTGGAGAAAGTGTTGCCACAGAATACGCATATTTCAATTAAACAACTTTGATTATTGTGATTTTTCTTTTTTCTAAATTTGCAGTTGACAGTAATACGATAGTGTCATTTTATTGAAAATAATACTATTGTGTCATATTGTTGTAACGAATTAATACCGAAAATTACGCTTCAATACATATAGCGTAAAAAAAGTGATATAATACTGAATTAATTTATTAATTATATTCTTGCGTTAACATTTAGATGCTGAGTGAATTTTTGAATGTTCTTTTGTCTTGTACTTCAGTTTGTTTTTTGTTTTTTCGTGGAAAATTAAGTTATTGCATTGTTTTTTACTAGAAGAAAAATCTTCCGAAAATTTTGCCAAGTGAAAAAAAAACTTTGTTTGGAGCCTACTTCGTCAACCAGTAATTATTTTGTTGCTTTTTTTTTGCAGTTCAAAATTACCGGCAATGTCACAACACATTTCACGCACCCCACCATACACAAGTCTACAACCGTGCCGATAGTCAGAAGAGGAAATGAACGTGAACTTTTATCCCTGCTATACCGTTTACAACCGGAAGCCATCGATAGCATATTGAAGCACAACGATGAAACCAACAATACGAAGCGTCATGATAGATAACAGCAATGAGTATCACTGTCAAACCGACTCTGTGATGATGCAAAGGACATGACCAGGACAATCATTCAACATGCAACATTCAACCAACTGACTTTTCAAAAATTATTAATATTCTTTTTGTGATTACTCTACTGTTTTTGTGCTATTTCGTTTTCTGCAATCAACTATTCATAATTGCAATCGTCATCAATCAATGAGTCTACTAAATTACTTAAATCAAAACTTTTCATCAGGGACACAGCGATCGTTTGATTCCATCTTCATATCGGACACGATGTCATAACATAAGCATACATTTTCATTCCAATATCGCCTAAGGACTTGCCTTGGTTAATCAAATTAAGTTTCGACTGTGAAATAATTTTTTTTCTTTTGATATAGGGAGAGAGTGTAGTGACTGCAATAACATCATACATATTTTCTCACTCTAAATTTATATTTTGCAGTCGTAACTAGTTTCCTCTGGCTTAATTGTCTCTGTTTCTTTCCACCTGCATTACTGTCGTTTTCCGCCTGCATTGCGGATTACAAATCATTAACTGTTATTTCATGAGTACGCCCTCTCAGTCATAAACTGAAGACCGAACAGTTAACATGGTCCATAAGACCTCCGTGAGTTATGATCTCGAACCCGCAAGCAGATGTTTCAATGTTATCTGTTGCGTTATTTGTTATTGCTGTGATTAACGTGATTCTATTTGAATAAGAGTCTACTTGAGTAAGTTTTAGTTGATTAAAAGAAACCTTCTGATTAACTGTTACAATTCCGAACACGCAACTAAAGCTCAGAATTCACTTTAGGGGACTATTGTTTGGACCAAGCGAATAGTTTAGTGTTTCTCAATCCGGGCGATATCGTCCCCTTGAGGGCGAAAGAGAAACACCAGGGGGTGAAAAGCGAAAGGGGCGAAAGGGGGGCAAGAGCACATTGTCGTAACATTAATCCTTTCTCGAATCATTAATAGCACATTCTCGAAACAAATGGTACAAACAAATGCAGTTACGTTGGGAACTGAGTAAAGTATTAAAAACACTTTACATCATTACCTGTATAGCGTATAATAGCTATTAATATCACTAGAAAAGAGCAATTGTTAAACTACAATAAATTGCAAATTTCTTTCGGTCAATGTGACCGAAAAAGAAATCGGTCAATACCAAAAATTTTCGGTCAATGAACGACAAATGACCGAAAAAAAAAAAAACTAGGTTCCAGTACAATGTCAGACTAAGACTTCCAATTTTGCTAGGGGTATGAACAATTTTCTGGAGTGTGGTGACCTTTATCACCCCGACTCAAATATGGGCCACGCATCACACCATTATAGTTATTCTTTAGGCCTATTAACATGACATATGTCATGCTACAGAAATTCTTGAACGTGAGCCACCACAGACGTGTTTTTCAGATTGATATCTTTCTGGCTTTGATTTTCGCTGCATCTGGTAGCAAACGCTTTGGGTCATCAATCCTTTTTATTAGGCCCACTTAAATGAAGTTACACTCAGCCACTCAATGTGGTCATATAGAGTTAAGGTAACTTAAGATTTGCAGAGCTTCTTTGTTTCACTTTTTTCACGAACCTTGGACGCTCAAAGGTGTCAATCGTTGCAATTACAGTAAATTGATCACATCATTTTGTTGCTGACTACTAAAAACGCATGTAATCTCCATGCAATATTTCATATTTTACCATAGCTCATTGATGGTGCCTTGCCATTGAGCAAATGGGCAATGCTCAGGGTCTCAGCTAACTCTAGTTACGCCCCTAACACTCGGGTTCAATTCTGTGTCGGGTTAAACTATTATTGATGCCAGGTTGTATCCACCGCACAGCATGGGTTCTCCCGCTAGTCGCTACCGTTTACGCCCTACAGTGCAACATCAATACTTTATTCCTAACATACTGTAACTATGATTTATACTTAAACTATACTACATTTTAAAGAAAAATCTTACAACAAAACTTCCAACCGACGTAATTTGTCCCGATTTTGGAACATCTGACTTCAGCTGAAAACAAAGTAAGTTGATTGCTATCAGCGGCGAACAATCGGACATTTCATACTATAAACTTTGTTATGAAAATTCTGACGTCATAATGCAACTGATAATCGCTTAGAAAACATGTCATGTAAGTGGGTAATTCAGGTTCGGTCATCAACAATGCATTGCGAAAATAGTAAAATTATTGTAGTAAGTACAACCTAAAATTCTACTTAAAAAGCCGTTACAATTTTGATACAACTGAAGTACAAATAATATAAAAACATACCAGAATTTGACCAAATGATAAACTTTTGTGTGGTGTTACATTTAAAAATCAAAACACGTCATTTTGTTGCTGATTTTGTTGAGTTGCAGTGAAAATCTTGTTGAGAAAAAAATTGTAGTTTGTTGTTGAGAAAAAATTGTACATTTTGTTGAGAAAAAAATTGTAGTGAAAATCATACAATTAGGAGACTGTTTCAGGGCAAAATTTGCTGTTTTTTTTTTAAAGTGGGTTTACCATTTGAAGCAGTAAGCAGTGTTTTTTTGTGGCTCTAGCTCCACAACTAATGCAGATTAAGGCTACAACTCCGGCTCCACCAAAAGTGCTTGGCTCGAGGGCTCCGAGCTTCGACTTTCCAGCCTTGAACAGGACTACTGTATTACACACCCACGTAAATATGCAACTTACTGGTTGGACACTGTTGAGCCTTTTTTCAAACTGGTTAAACTTAGAGAAAACACGGGTGCTAATTATTAGAACCGACCCGTTTTAAAACTGAAAACGATAGGTAACGATAAAATTCAGAGACTGCGGTTCAAAAGAGCAACAAGCATTTTTTTGTGCCCAGTTCTGACTGAATAAAATCAGTGGCTTACGACACTGAAAACAAATTAAGCGCATTTTATTGTCAAGTATTTAGCTGCTGATCAAAGTTAGGAGTTAATCAAATCTTTTGATCAATTAATTATTAAGTTAGGAGTTAATTAATCAAACTTTTTGGCTATGCTGCGCTGCAATAAGCCTATCTGAGCTAATATTAAACAATTTAAGATACCGAAAACTTGCTAATGGCAAGCATAATTCCAAAAAACGATGACAGCCGATGTAGGAGATTAGCATAAGGTTGTCATAATTGTCTCCTCAAAATGCAGTCGAAAATTTCGATTCTTTTCCCATTAATCTGCTTAATGCCAATCGATTATATGCTCTTCTCAAATTCATTCCTTTAGAATGGAACGAAGTAACAGCGTACCACCTTTTACGAGAGCGTAAAAACGGTCAGCCTAGTCACTCTTCCTGCGCATCTGCAATAAGTTTTTAAGACAATCACTGTATGCAGTATAACCTCATTCGCACTTATGCAATAGGTTTGAGCTAAAAATAACCTTTTCGGGCGATTCACGCAAATTTTATAGATTTGTATTCACGCTTGGAGGTTCAAACTTTGTATACATTGATGAATTTATCACACACCCGCTCACGTAGGTTTTGGGTATTGCTTTTACCGGAGTTAGTCTTTTTGCAATTTAAAGTTTGACGTTATTGTTAGCGTGCGTAAACTTACAATAAGCCTTGCTTGGTGACTCAAAGCCTTCCTTGTCATTAGTATTTTTAGTCAATTATTTTCTTTTAACCGATCGATTTATTGAAACTTCTTGTCACTCGATTTATTAAAACTTCCTGTCACGAAAAAGCATTAGGAAGAATCCTTAACTTAAATTGTGTAAAGGGTCATAAACTCCACTTTTTTATTGGTCCATAGTTGAAAAAGCAGTGCTATCTATAGTGATGCTGGGTTCACACTTAAAGCGGTTTATTTCAAAGCACATTACACTGCAGCTCCCACCGATACGACACGTGTACTTCAGAAGTTATTGAGTTTTTACGATTTTTTCTTACAGTATTTCCAAACACTAGTTTAACAGTTTATTTACCAGAATACAAACATAAACAAAACAATACACTAAGCACGAATAACAGTCAGTTTGTTCAGGCCAGGAAGCTTTGACGAACCCTAAGGTTTTTGAATCAAGGTGCTTACTGACTTGTTACTTCGCAGTGAAACCAACGGCTAAAGCAAAAGCAAAACAAAGAAGGAAAAAAAAAGTCAATTATTTGTTTTAAGAAGTGATTCGACGAGAGAAAATATATACTTAATATTCCCACAGTAAATAATTAATGG
>OZ023237.1:5754863-5983758 GCA_964006365.1 Trididemnum miniatum
AGGAAGCAATTAATATTACTGCATTATTGTTAAATAGTGCACTGTCGCGTCGTTCAACATGCCTGCTGGGAGTCGATTGCTTCTCTGCGGAACGACAGACTCTACATTAATTGTTTGTTACTGCTTTGACGTTTGAGACTTACAGCTTGTAGACAATTCCTACCAGTTTAAGTAACAAAATTGGGTTGACCGTGTAGCAACTGTACCGGTGCCTTTGAGCAACAAAACCAACCCAATTTTCTTGCTTAAACTGGTAAGTGAACGCACTACCATCCATTTTATCAGGGGATCATCCCTTTGGGAGGTAACCTTGGGTCTTTCAGGCCTGTGCAAGTCCTGAAAACTCCCAAAATTTCCAAATTTTACAATTGCCTGATAGATCACTGATTTGCTAAATTTTAGTTTGTATGAAATTTGTCTTTCTGAGTACCCCTCTTCATTCAACGCAACACTTTTTGCCCTTTCTGCACCTGATCATTCCCTCTTTTGCCCGTATTTCCAGCACTAAAATTTGAGTAAAACTGAATATTTTTTGCTTCCAAAACCAGAAATGCATAAAAAATTTTATCATTTAGACTTCACAAGTATCACTTATTTTATTTATTTTTTGTTTTATTTAGTTGCATATTTGTCTTCCTCTCACGAGAAAGCGGTTAATGCGCAATACGAACACGCTTAGGATTTGCCAGCCGTCTGTCTACCACACGGAAATGGGGGAATCCCGATAAGTGCCTTTCCCAACGGCACAACAAGTGAGCTTGCCGGCTTGTTCTCCACACTGTCCCTTTGATGCTGGGCGTCAAGCAGGGAAGCTGTAACTCCAATTTTAAAGTCATTGGTTTGACCTGACTCGGAATCAAACCCGAGTCTACAGCTCAAGAGACGAACGCTCTATACCACTCGGCCATCTAAGTTGTTCATCGAACATAAAAGACTACTGCGACATAACATTAGCATGAGTTATATTATTTTCCTACAAAATTCAACCTTTTTCTATGTGGTCTTAAACTTTTGCACACGACTGTAATTCGAAAATCACTGCTTATGTTGGCAAGTTGCAACTCTTCATTGTACATTGTTCTTTAAAAGCAGCAGAATCACTCTACCACATGAATTTTAATACTATAAGAAATATATTTCGTCCTAATTGGACATGATCAGTCTACAATAAAATGAGGTGAAAACAATTGAGTAAAAGTAGCGAAAAAAAAAGCGAAAAACACGACCATAAATAAAACAAGAAACATGACCAATGTCGAATAATTCACTGTAACCCTTTATTGATAAATGTAACTTTTTCGTAACACTCACAACTATGGATGTATATGGGTAAAATAGGAACCTAAATGCGTTTGTTGACGCCACTGCCAATTGCTACGATTTCGTTACGAAACATTTTACTATGAGCATGTTCATGCCGAGCGAAAAGTCATGTTCGTGTCGAGCGAAAAGTCACATGGTTAAGCTTATATTTACGTTTTTGCCACGTGTGTTGCATTGATTCTCAGTTAGACAAGTTAGGGAACTTTTTTGCGTAATTACAGATAGCAGCGAAAGACTATATGTTTCAGAAAATTACAGATTGATTGATAGGTCTTTTAAACATAGTGACTGAAAATTTTAGATTGATAGTTTATATTGTAACATAATGATTGATCGATTTTCAAACGTTACGATTTAATATATTTTGTCTTTTATCGTCGTCGTCGTCGTTTGGCGGGGCATCTCTTCCAAGACAGATGAAAGGACCAAGGCCGAGGGTTTATCCTTTTACCACCCTGGCCACCAAACTGCTTGGGTCAGATGCTGACTGTAAGGGACTTCAGCCAGCATCTTGTTTCGTCATCCAAAACCATTAGACCAAACATACCTCGGGGTGCTCGATGTATGGGACACTGTGAGATGATGTGATCTGCGGTTTGTTCACTGGCACCACGCTCACAATTCGCTAGAGAAGCGAGACCCCATTTGTACATGGACGAACAGAAACGTCCAACACCAGAACGCAGACGGTTGAGCTTGACCCAGGCTGCCCTGGGCAGACCCATACCCAAGGGTCTGGAGCTAGCCTTGGGAATGAAAGCGTGGAGTGACAATGCGTTGGCAGAGTACTCCATGTCCCATTTCGTGTTCGTCCACTCGGCTGCACGGACGTCCATCTCAGAAAGACTGTCTAGTAATTTCCGAGCAGCAGGTACAAATGAGCGTCTAGATTTCAATCTCTCCCTACATACGTCCTGTGACTCATGAAACTGGCCATGTAAACTGTGGTCAGGGTCCAGGGAGCTGCGGTTGGCTAGCGAGAGTGTCGCTCCTTGGCGGCGAAGCTCAGCTGGCTGGATGCCTGAAAGAACCGGAAGGTAAACCGATGGAGTGGGACGCAGGCACCCAGTGACAATGCGCAAGGCGTCATTTATTACACTGTCGATAAGCCGTATGTGCACGCTGCGGCACCAGACTGGTGCGCAGTACTCGGCAGTCGAGTAGACCAGAGACAGGGCAGCTGTGCGTAATGTCTTAGCGCTAGCACCCCAACCTGTTCCGGCAAGTCGCCTCAACAGTGAGACGCGAGCACTTAACTTCTTGCGCAATGCTTCCAGGTGAGGACGATATGTGAGCGATCTGTCCAGTTTGACCCCAAGATAAGTGGGAACTGGACAGAAAGGTAAGGTCTTACCGATGTTACAGACCTTAAGCTCACGCTTAGCCTCTCGATTGTGGAGGTGAAAGGCCGCCGTCACCGTTTTAGTGTGGCTAAGCTTCAATCGCCAGGTCTGGAGATATTCCGAGAGTGTAGTCATGTCCTGGCTTAGAGTCCTTTCCAACTCCTTCCATTCTCCAGATGTATGAAGTATCGCCAGGTCGTCGGCATAGGCGAACTTCTTGGAGGTTATGGAGGGGATATCATATGTATAGATGTTGAAAAGGAGGGGGGCCAGGACCGATCCCTGGGGGACGCCATTTCTCAGGCGTCGTAACCTGCTAGGCTTGCTGTCGCCAGTTGTAAGGGTGAAGCTTCTGTTGCGGATCAGCTCCATAATCATACGAACCATGTGCTTGTCCGGCAGAAGCCGCAACAGCTTGCAGGTGAGGCCACGGTGCCAGACAGTGTCATAGGCAGCTGTCAGGTCGATAAAGACGGCACCGGCCTTCTTTTTCGCTTCGAATGCATTCTCAATGCTTTGCGTGAGCAAAGTGACTTGATCCACGGTGGATCTTCCGCGTCGAAAACCCGCCTGTTCCCGTGGGAGCAGAGGGTCAATAAGAGGTTCGACGCGGGCGTAGATAAGTCGCTCGAGAATCTTGTAGGGAACACAGAGCAAGGAGATCGGACGATAGCTCTTTGGGTCCTCTACAGGTTTCGAAGGCTTTGGGACCGCTACTACTAGCGCTCTTCTCCAGATCTTAGGAATTTTGAGGTGGTGCAGGCAGGAAGATAGGAAGCCACGTAGCCAAGATTTTAAGCTGGCTCCAGCATGGATTATCAGCTCCGGACAAATGGAATCAGGTCCAGGAGCTTTGCCTGGTTTTAAATGTTGGAGGGCAGCAGCGAACTCCCGATGGGAAAAACTCCCAGAGACATTCGCAGGATGTAATGGATCAGCCCTCCAAAGGTCAGACACTTCCTGTAAAACGAGCCGAGATGAGCGTCGATTCACACCTTCGTATTTCCCGTTTTTAACCAGCTGAGAAGCAATAGCATCAGCTGAAACGGGACATTGACGAGGGGATTGTCGTGACCTACCAGTCAAGTTGTTTATAGTATTCCATGCCAGCCGGCTGGAGTGCGAAAAGTCAATGTTGCGGACCGTCTCTGACCAGCGATTTCTCCGCTTCCCGTCGAGCCTTGTGAGTAGGGCTGTGGCAGCCCTATCCGAATCAGGGCCCCCAGGTGACTGCAGGAAATGCTGATAGAGGTCTTCACACTCCGCATCCCAGCAAGGTATGTGGTTTGATCGTCGACCACGAGGGATGCATTTCTTCGCCGCAGTGCTTATTACCTTGCAAAAGCACTGGTAAACCTGATCGATGTTTTGAGATTCAGGTGGCGGTATACTCTTGGCCAGTTTGTTGGTTAGGTTAGAATAGTGGTCCCAGTTGGCCTTGCGGAAGTTCCATCGCTTTACAGGCTTGCTCGGTTTTGGATGAGCAAGTTTGGGTGGACTTATAAGCGAGGGTCGGTGCTGTGACCTTGGGAACTTTCCTAAGATACGTCTGTCAGGTAAGCGACTGTCCAAATCGACACTGGCAAGTGCAAGATCTGGGTTGGTGTCTGTTTTCCAGCGGCCAGAGTGGAAACTGGCGGCCTCCTTGGGGCTATATAGCAGGGTGAAGTTGTTGGCACTGGCCCAGCCAGCCAGGCATTCACCATCTGGATTGTTATTATTATAGCCCCACTCAACATGGTGGCAGTTGAAGTCGCCAGCATAGAGGCAGGGATGGGGGAATGCTGGAAGATCAGATGCTTGCATCCGTGTTGGAGGGGGTTTGTAGACGTTGACTATTTTATAGTTATCAACATCCACGCACACCCACTCGATCTCCGATGTTGGTGGGGACTGGTCGATTAGGATCCACTTCAGACGCTCATGGACAAACGTAGCAAGACCATGTTTCCTGCTCAAGGAAAACCCAGCTAGATGGTAGCTCGGAAGATCTAACCTTTCTACCGAGGTGCAATGGGTTTCCTGTAAGAGGATGACGAGTGCCTCACACTGTAACGCAAGATGATGCAACACGCTCATCTTGCTTGCAGTGAGGCCTTCGATGTTCAGTTGGAGAATGCTGGGCCTTTGGAACTTGTTGACGGTGCGCCGAAGATGCGCATCGCCCCGTCCTGAAAAGGACGTTTGCCGCTGCCCAGCTTGAACATCGTTAGGTGTCTCGCCGTTAAGGCAGATTCGGTTTCTGTCAGCCAGATTAAATAGCGTAGACAGAGTAACGCTCCGGGCTACGGGAAAGCATCTGCCATCCGGAGCCTTTATGACCTAACATTATTGTCTTTTATGACCTAACATAACATTATTGTTGAAAGCATCTGCCATCCGGAAAGCATCTGCCATCCGGAGCCTTTATGACCTAACATTATTGTCTTTTATGACCTAACATTATTGTTGAAAGCATGGACGCCTTTCGATTTTACGGTGTAAGTTGAAATTATGAGCACTTGCAAAGCGTTCAAGATGAGGAGCAAGATAATACCGACTATTTTTTTTGTGTTGTATTATGTATTGTTTCCCGTAAATAAATATGTATGTATGTATGTATGTATGTATGAATGTCCAGACTACGGTAAGCAACTACACTACCGTACTTTGGAACAATAATAATGATCAATAGAGTAATTGTCAACGGCACGTCAAATGATTTACGAAGAGAGGTTGGGTTCAAAATATCATCCCATACAAACTGTTTATCATTTTTGCTGCTGAGCTTGGATCGCAAATTAAATTTTTGAAAGCTGTATGATGAAGCATTCTTATTTTAATGTGAGGTAGTATATATTGCCAAAGCATAGCTGTAACCTTCTGAACGTCCGATATTTTTTTGAATACAGAAATAATCTATTTTTTATTTGGGTCTTACCGGCCACGCTATTTTGTGCATTTCAAGCAGTAATAATTAAAATTACAATGAACAGGAAGTGACACTATTCCAGACGGCGATGAAGAAGAACTAATCATGAATCCAAGCAATGAACTTGATTCTCAACCTGGGGGGTGATTACAGGATTTTTTGTGTTAGCGAGCGATTTCTCTCGCTAATTCTCCTCGGAGGAGAAATTCTCCAAGCGGCAACCGAGATAACGTGCTCGCAAAGTTGGGATTACAGGTTGCGCTCGCAGAAAGAGCAGCTACTCGGTAAAGCCGAGTGTCTCGCTAACTGCTCGGTATGTATAGGCTTGTTGTGAGGTGCTAGACTGGCAGCTGCTGTTTGCTGGCTAGCGCCTAGTTTAGTGCTAAAACTGTGCTTGTATTACAAAGTTGGGATGGTTTTGACTTCGTTATAGGTAAAGAGTGTATGCAGTAATGGTGTCTACTGATGCATAGGCTTGTTGTGAGGTGCTAGACTAGCAGTTGCTGGCCATGGCCTCACACAGTTAATGGTGGAAGATACCATTACTACATATTCTCTAACTAAGTCTGCAGCCAACGCATGTTTGCCATAGGCGTAATAGCACAGTTTTAGCACCAGACTAGGTGCCAGCCAGCAAAGAGCAGCTGCTAGTCTAGCACCTCACAGCAAGCCTATACCGGTACATCTGTAGACACCATTATTACATACACTCTTACCTGTAATCAAGTTGAAACCATCCCAACTTTGTAATAAGTCACCCTAGAACAGTTTTAGCACTAGACTAGGCGCTAGCTAGTACCAGTGATCAGCAGCTGGCCTACTAGTCTTAGTTTGATGTGTATCACTGTATGTATTTGTATGTTGACTATGCTTTGCATTTTTCTTTTTTGTTTTGTTTTTTATTTTTGAAAATCTGATTTTTTTCTGTTGACATGTGTCATATTTGAGATAGAGTGTAGCGACTTGATGAGCCTTAGCCTCTTTCGCACGAATGAGTAAACTTGAACTTGAGTCTACCATTTCACAACAAGCCTGAGAGTTGTGTAAAGCTCTAGTTGTGTCATACACTAGGTACTAGCTATTGTGCATAAACTATGACCTAAAAAAATGCGCTCTGCCATGGCTGGTTCTGCATGAAATTGTCGCTCGGTGACTTAACGTGCTCATTTTTTTTCTCGCTACTTGCCGAGCGAGTTCGCCAGCTCGGAAAATCCTGTAATCCCGAAAAGCGCGTTAGCGAGAAAATTTTTTTACCGAGCAGTTTGCGAGCTCGTAAACCGCTTAACGAGCATCCTGTAATAACCCCCCTGGTCCATCTACAGTGAGCGAAGAAATCATCAAAGTCGAAGAAAAATAATAAAGATCTTCCGACATGGAATCAAACCAAAACTGATAGAGCACTGACAGTACCAGAATGGCTAGGAACGCTGGAACCTGCCACAACCATGAAAGCTCAAGTTCAATATTTCAAAATTTTCTTTCGCGGATATCCTCCAGCACATTGTTGACCAGAGCAACATTTATTCGGTTCAAAAAAACGTAAATAACGATTGAATACATGAATTCAAGAAGGGCGCAACTCCATATTTTTCCAAAATTTACTTTTTGCACGTTTCGTATTCTTATCAGTTTCTGCTACATGATATCAGTAAAAATAACCTAATTACATCATTATCAATGCCAGAATTATGCAAGCAGAAAAATCGCTGATACAAACAAGGGCCCAATTCCAGTTATTGGGCCCTTCTTGCATGCAATCTTTTTGTTGATGAATTGAAATAGCTGTAAAAGCAAGTTTACGATTTGGCAATGCGACTTTGTCTTGCGTCAAAGTATTAAATGAAAACTTAGTTTTGCTGCTAATTGTAAAATTCAGTGAAATGAACTAGGCATAGTTGAGCAGATATTATATTAAAAACACGAAGAAGAATGTTATTCTAAACTGCCTATTGAATGGAATCAAAGCATATAAATTTAACTCCCTAAAACTGCACGGTTGACTGGTTTATTGCAGTTTACTATGTGCATGGTTAATGAACATACAACTACGACTGTCTGCGCGTATCACTTCCTAAAAACCAGTAGGCTACATAATCATGTTTGAGGAATCAGCTATTGCTGGTAGCGAAGAAAATAGTGAAGTAAGAGGAAGAAATGAAAAAGAGTGGGTGAGAAATGTTGCTAAAAGAAGAAAAGGGCTGAAGGCAAAAGTTACACCAGCACAGGAATGAAAATTGATGCCAGAAAAACTGGCGATAAATGCAGGTAATAGCCTCCCACCACTAATCAATAACTTAGCTGTTTCCGTAACTTTTTAGCAAATGAAATATAACATTAAGCCTAAGCTTTGCTTTTTTTGTTTTGATTTTTTCCTGTAGGTTTATATGCAAAGTGTGGTAGGCAAACCTTCCGTAGTTTTACAAAGCCTCGTGGCTCTCGTTCGAGCAATTGATTTTGCTTGTCAAGTTTATTAATACGGTGAGCAAATAGCGTTAACGGCGAACTTTATCGCTCAGTGCTTGATGTTCTTCCGGTAGACAAGGTAGTTTGGCCTATATTGGTATTTTTATAATTTGTATTGGTACCGGCATTGTGTTACAAGGCAATTTTTGTGGGAATGGTATCATAGCAGTCATTGGTCACCATTCAGATGACATTGCTTGACTGTACCGGTACTGTAGTAGTGAGAATTGACTGTCACAACCGTAAGAACACCTATAACACAATCAGTAATGTTTACTAAATGCAAAAGAAGATGCATCGATGGGATATCTGATGCCACAAAGCTGTTGTTGTTGGAAAATTTTAATGATATCGGAACATAAGATGGGCAAGATGTTTATCTCTCAGCTCTTATGACCTTCCGATCAACCCCGCGAAAACGTTCACAAGGTGCTGTTGTAACCATGCTGTTTGCATTTTCAACAGTCGAACCACGCTAATTTATTTGAGTAGTAGTACTATACCAATTTACATTGGTAGATATATCATGCGGGAGAATACTGATGTAAACTAGCTAATGAACAATGCATTACCGTTCTGATAATATTTCAACTGATGAATCACAGTCAGCCTGTCCACATGTCCAATTTATGTGGGCTTGTTGCTGTGGGCTTTCTGCATCACAATTAGATTTTTGATGTCATAATTTAAAAAAGTGATTATGACATCAAGCCCACAGCAACAAGCTCATATCAATGTGAGCCAAAAGCCCACTTAAATTGGATATGTGGACAGGCTAATTATGGTCATATTATTTTGGTGGCCGTAGCCTACAATATTGACTAATTAGGCCTTTCCAACATAGTGCAGTATTTGAAATTTTCTGAGTTTGTTTTGGCTGTTAAACCGTTAGTTTTAAATCATGTTTTTCGTTTAGGAAATGTACTGCATCACCAACAAAACTATCAGTACACATACAAGGTTAAGTGTGGAGAATTTGAGAAGGTTGTATGTCGTGAAGGATTTTCGAGCTTGCATGGAATTGGGGTAAAACGTGTGAGACGTGTGGCTCAACTGACAGCTCATGGAACCACTCCAAATGACAAAATAGGGAAGCACGGCAAGAAGGATACCAAAAGGGATGATATCAGGCTAAAAATAGATGCTCATATTAGCAGTTTTCCATACCGGGTGTCTTATTATGGTGGCCACGGAAACAAACGACGCTATCTTTCTGCTGACCTTAATGTCCTCAGAATGTATACTATGTTTCTCAGCAAACACTACCCAGAACATTATGCTGAGTTCAAGGCAGGTAAAGATCCACAAAAGCTGCAGTGTGAAGTCAAATATCGATACTACTTTAACTACTACAAAGAAAATTTCAACCATGGCTTTGGCAGACCGAAGACAGATATTTGCACAGTTTGTGCAGAGCTGGAGGCAAGCATAAAGCTTGAGAAGAATGAGAATGCTAAAAAAACACTAACGACTAAGCTCGATCTTCACAAACGAAAAGCAAAAGTCTTTTATAAACAAATGAAGGAAAAAACTACCTTGGCAAAAAAGAAGATAACACAGAATGCTTACTGTATGTTTCGATTTTAAGCAGAACATGCCCTACCCACACATCGCGACAGGTGATGTTTTTTACAGCAGGCAACTTTGGTTGTTTGTATTTGGAATATACTCGGCAAAAACTGGTAAAAGCCGAATTTATACTTGGCCCGAAACAAATGCCAGAAGATGTGTGAATGAGGTTGTGAGTTGCCTTGATGACTATATTTCCAAATATCTCAATGCCACGGTGCGCAATTTACATGTTTTTACTGATGGGTGTCGCGGTCAAAATCATAATAGCACTATGGTACAGTATCTTCATTCCTAGATTGCGAACAACAGATTAGATTCAGTGACTCATCGCCTGCCCATGCGTGGTCACAGTTATCTGCCGTGTGACAGAGAATTTGGCGTGATTGAGCGCATGCAGAAAAGACGTGATCACATAGAAATATTCACCGAATGGAATGATATGATACGTGAACGTTTTGAGGTAACCGCTATGGAAGGACAACAAATGAAAGATTTTAAAGGAACCCTGGGCAAACTTTACAAAGTCAATATAAAAGACTGGAAGATAACAAAGTACAAAGTCTTCAAATATAATGTTCAAAACAAGCTTAAAGTCATGACCTATGAAGATATGAATGCGATGCAGGAGCAGAAGTTCCATCTTTTAAAGCGATCGTTCAGTAAGATCGTTTATCCCGCAGATCTACTCTATACTGGTCCGTGCGCAATCAATTCAAAGAAAGTAAAAGATGTTCAATCATTGGCAAGATATCTTCTAAAAGAAGAGTCAAGAAATCATATGAGGTCCTTGATCAAAGAAACGCCTTGGGTGAAGACTCAGACTATGAGGATTGAGGAGTGATAGTTTTAACTATAAAACAGACAGTGTTACCTGTTTGTTATGCTTTGGGCAGCAGCATTGCATTACTCTTTGAAAGTAATTGAGTATCTTTTAATGTTCTGTGTCATTTTTTTGCAAGTAATAAAAACTTAATGCAAAAAATGCAAGAGCTTTTGTTGAATTGTAAAAGGGCCCATTTTTGGGGAGAATAAACTCCTACAGTTTTGCTGCATGGTCCCCCCAAAGCAAAATTTTTACGCACATTACTTCTTATCGATGTAAGTGTAAAAAAAATTGAATCTGCAGCACTATGACAAATGCCTTTAAAAAAAGAAACGCATATATCTCGAAATCATGTTTTTGTAAATCGGGCTCTTGTTGAATTTATGTATTCAATTTGAACTTGAGTGCTTCTGAGTTGGAATAATTTACTGGTTCTCTGATGGTTATGTCTCTTGTAAAGCTCCCAAGCTCAAAACTTTACTGGAGTGAATAATTGAATTGCCCTCTAGTTTCACCAGTTCTTTCTCGAGACAGATGGAAGCAAGTCAAATCTACATTTCTATGACAATATTAATTGTTTGACCTAGGACCACCCAGATCATGATAAACTTTTTAAAATTCGACCTATAGTGAGTCATGTTGCAGCAAAATTCAATGAAATTCCGAAAGCACAAAAGCTCTGTGTGAATGAGCAGATAATACCCCTCAAAGGTGTCTCTTCCCTAAAACAATAACTTTCTCAAAAGCCAGTGAAGTAAGATACAAAGTCCACTGTCTTTGTGGTGCGGATGGTATCACGTAAGATTTTATTATATACTGCGGAAAAATTGAGCCTTTGCCTGTTGAACCGGATTTGGTGCTAGTTCTAATATTGTAATAAACTTCGCAAGAACCATCCCACATGATTTAAACCATTTGCTCTACTTTGACAGATGGTTCACTTCTTTTCCTCTTGAGATTCATTTAGAGGGTGAAAGTATCCGTTGTTTAGGGACCGTCAATGCCAACCGACTTCCTGGTGTAGCATTCGCCAGTGACAAAAATTTCTAAAATAGTGGAAGGGGCTTTTACCAAGAAAAATTCGCGGTGATTGATGATACGGAAGTACGTGCCGTAAAGTGGATGGACAACAGATCCGTGAATCTTCTCGCCATTTTTTCTTCAGCTGAGCGTTTCGGCGAATGCAAGCGGTTCGACAAAAAAAAAACAAACGTCCGTAATGGTATCCTACCCGTCAATTCTACGGGAATAATCAGTTCATGGGTGGGGTTGACCTTATGGATGCCCTCGTTGCTCTATACCGGATTCACATTAGGTCCAAAAAGTAGCCTACTATCACAAATTTTTTTTTCATTTCCTGGATGTCACAGTCGTCAACTGCTAGATGCTCTATCAAAGAGACTGTGATGATATGAGCATTACTTTAAAAAAAGTGATAAAGCTCCGAGATTTCAAGCTGTCTAGAGCTG
Source organism: Trididemnum miniatum (assembly GCA_964006365.1). Classification (NCBI taxonomy): domain Eukaryota; kingdom Metazoa; phylum Chordata; class Ascidiacea; order Aplousobranchia; family Didemnidae; genus Trididemnum; species Trididemnum miniatum. The sequence continues at coordinate 5,766,768 of OZ023237.1, forward strand.
AAGCGTTGCTACTTAAACACAAAAGCCTTACCACAAAAAAGCGAGGACGACCTTCTGGTGGTGAATCCGTGTCTTTGCAGCACAAAAAGAAGACGAAAAATTCTCCTCTCACAAAAGGAATCCCAAGTGAGCAAGTCCGAACCGATGGGTACCCTCATTTCCCAACAGTAGTGTCGAGAGGTCGCTGCAAAAAAACCTGGTTGCAAAGCAGCACCAGTCTATTTTTGCAATAAGTGCAAAGTGCACTTGTGCATCTGGAAGGACAAAAACTGCTTTTTTGATTTTCACACAAAGTAAATGTTTACCTGTGGCGTATTAGCAATGTGCTAACCATTTTCGTATTCATTGCTTTCATACATGCCTCTTCAGTATTTTCATTTAACTTGCATGGTTTTGCTTCCACAATATTTACAGATTTCTTTCAGCGATTTGCTTTGGCGTGTTTTCAAACCGATATACTGTATTTCGTCTTTCATATTATGCTATTGTGTTTATTGTTTGCTGAATCAGTGTATATATTATGCTATTGTGTTTATTGTTTGCTGAATCAGTGTATCGCATTTTTAACTGCCTTTCTTTTTGCAATTATAGTACGATAAAACGACAATGATAAACATAGATACAGCGCATGAACATGCCGAGCCTGATGCGCTGATTTAGTCGCAGAAATACCCTTGTGAATGTCAGGAGCGCCGAATGTGACGTTTTAGTTGCAATCAAATAGCATTAAACTTGAGTGGCGTATTACGATAAAAGACAAAGTATAGCATTCGCAACCCAAATAAATATAAACAACACTAAAAATAAAATTTAATCTTACAAAAATAAGAATTCCGCATGACCATTTTACAGTAAATTATTCAACATTGATCATGTTTCTTGTTTTGTTTATGGTCGTGTTTTTCGCTTCTTTTCGCTACTTTTTCTTATTTCTTTTCATCTCATATTATTATAGACTGATGATGTCCAATTAGGACGAAATATATTTCTTATAGTATTAAAATTTATGTGGTAGAGTGATTTTGTTGCTTTTAAAAAACAATGCACAATAAAGAGTTGCAACTTGCCAGCATAAGCAGTGATCCTCGAATTAAAACCACCAAGTCAGGCATTAGGGCTAATTGCCGAGAAAAAAATTCACACGTTGTCAAAAACAGCTCTTTGTTAGCAGACGGAGTGATCACCCTAAATAACATCAACAATGACCTTGACAAAGCACAAGTATGTTTAAAAGTGGTTGAAACCAAAGCAAAAATGAAGTTTTTGTCAATTTGTGTAAACCGCACGATCCTACTTCCGTCTAATGATAAGAAGGATATAAATCATCACCTTTTTTTACTGCAACAAGAACGCCGTATTCAAAAACAACTAAAAGTTGTGAATACCTATCTAAAAAATTTTGATAACAAAACTTTCAGCTCTTGGAAGAAATTCCAAAAACGTACAGTGCTCACTTATAAGTATAAACGCATCAATAAATATAAACACAAGGCTAGTCGGTTGTGGAAAAAACAAATTGAAAGACGCCGTTGCTTACCACCCATACTCAAACACCAAGCTAAACTGAAACAACGTAACCGTCGTCGCAAACAAAGATACCGGGAACGTAAAAAGAAAGCTAGCAAGCAAGAGTTAATTGACAGAGTCAATTCCATTGTTCTCGATAAAACAGACTTAGACTTGGATTTTGAAATAAAACTATTACTGTCTAGAGGTTTAAATTTTGCCCCTACTCTCAAGTGGACAGATACTACAGATGATCTTGATTGGGAAAGTTTACAGAAGCACGGCAAAAGAGCAAAGTGGGCGAACTTATTTAAAGATACTGATAGAAATTTTGAAACTTTTCTATTGAAATTAAAGGTACCAAATTTTTTTGACCTTCCAAAGATCAATTAAGTGAAGAAGTGTTAGTTTACGCAGATCTTGCTGAATCGAAACTTAGAAATTTAGATATCCAAGTTAATGAAATGAACCATACGAAAAACAACTGGAATGATAATTAAAGGAAAGCGCTCAGGGAATTAATTTCTATGGTACCGGTACGCAATAATGAAATTGTAATGTGCCGAGAAGACAAGGATGATAAAATTATTTTAATTACTTACGAAGACTATCAGGCGGTAATGAATGCGCTACTAGAGAAATTTGACAAGGTCCCCCATACAAGCCGATAATTTGCAACATCATTTTGACAAAATCAGGTCAGATTGTGAGAGATTCCTAATTAATCTATTTGAGAATGATTGCATCTCAAAGGAGCTACTATTTCATACTGCAGGACTTAAACCTACGAATTCAAATTATCAACGTATTACTAGAGATTTGCCAAGTGCTTTGATTGCAAAAGCCCATTTTATGCCTATCCTCTGTACAAAAAACACACAAACTCACGCAAGAAGTACTTCGCAGAACACAAATCACAGATATACCGGTCAGGCTCCTGCAATCTGCCGCCAAATTAATTATTACATCTCCAGTAACAGCAATCATTGAGTTTATCCTTCAACCGGTTGCTAAGAAATACTGTCAGAACTAAAATTCGCTCAACAGATTGAGCAGAGTATGTGCTTATTCGAAGTAAGGATAAACAAATCATTCGATGCAGAAAAATACAGTAGTTTGGTGAAAACCTGACTTGAAATGGACCGGTACAGCGTTGTTAGTGTTTAGCCCTCATGTAGTCATCCCCAAACACCAGATGAATTATGAGCCTTTCGTATCGGGTAAGCACAATGTACCCAATTCTTACTTTTCGGCAAAAATCTTCGAGAAATCGTGAACAGTGCAAAAGAGCTCAATGCAATTGTGTTGACCTAGAAAAACTGTGTAGGCCTAATCCATATACAGGGTTCTGGTGGTACTTTTGCACTGCGGCTGGGATGGGAAACCTTTTAAGTAAATGGGTCATATATGCGAACTTAATCCGAAAAAAATACAAAGTTGGTCACATTCAGAATACCCGAAGGTGGGGAATGTTAGAGCAAAACAAAATGAAACACCTCAGAAATACACCTCAGAAATACTCGCAAGAGGTGAGCGTACGAGCAAAATAAAGTTTAAAAAAAAGTTAGAGCAAAAAACGCTTTATAACGCTGTCGGTACATCAAACCATTTTCTTTTATTTTTTAAAACTGCAAGTGAGTCAGTGAAAGCGAAATGCCAGTGGCGGGTCAGTGGTTCGCCATCCCTGTCCTACAGCCTATGCTACTTACGTACAGCAAAAATGACCAGATACTGTACTAATAGCTCAAGTCTTTCTGCAATCATTTTTAGCATGAAGTTTTGTGTCCGTTTAAACAACAAAAAAGTATATAAAAACCCAAAATAAGTATAGGATTACAACAAGCCTGCGCTGTTTCACCTACGTTGTTTATGATGTGTGTGGATGGAAAAGTAAAAAGCAGTATAGTGTTGTGGTGCACTAAAAATTGATGACTGCACTGTGTAACTGCAAAATATCAGTACAGTGTCCGCTCCACTAAGTTAACGGAATCTGAAAAATTGAAGCACTTCGGGATAATTATTATTATTCAGAAGTGGTAGCGCAGGCTAAATAATAAAAAAAACTATTCATATGAGAAAAAGCAAGTAATAACGCGCCAACTCCACTAATTTTTGGTATTACTCCAAGGAAAAACTGTTTTGCGAAAAGGTCTGCGTTCATTAATCAAAAAACTTAAGTATACGGCCCCCTATCCGTATGCAAAATAACGTTGAAAACTTTATTTTTCCACCTAAAAATTCTTCCAATGAATCTACTTTTTGTAGCAAAAGATGGAGATGCTTGAATAGTGTTCTTTTAAACTTTATCTGCTCCCGCAACGGCCGTGACTGGCCAAAGATTACGTAGCAAGACAATTCGATGCAAACAAACTTGACGCGGGAACAACTCAATGCAAGGACAATTTGATGGGAAACGTGTGAAATGGAGTCGGGGTAGGAAAACGGTGGAGGTCTGGTCGGGGGTTTAATAACAGTGGGAGTCGAGAAGTTGAGGTCAGAGAAGTTGGGGTTGCTTTGGGGATGGAGAGTGGTTGGGCGACTCCCCGACTTTAACCCCAAACCTTGGCCTACACAGTTTTTCACCCCCCGCGATCCCTATCGTTTTCCAACCCCAGACCACCACTGTTTTCCAACCCCAGACTAATTATAGATTGCAGTGTTGCCAATATTACTTTACACTTAACAATAACGGAGTTAGTCAACATCTGAACATCATCATACAAGTCATCACACATTGTAGTGACTAGGTCACTACAGGTCGGGCTCTGCCCTGGATTTTAAAAATTTGTCGGGCTTTAATCGGGCTCGTCGCCTTAGTAAAATCTCAAGCACAAAAAAAGTTAAGGATGTTATACAGTGCGTACGGTTCAATTCCGTTTTCTTGACTGTATAAACAGTGCTGTCCGTAACTGGTAGAGATGTGCTTAACTGTTTCTTTTGAATGACTGTTACTAACTGCTACTTTGACAATTTTACTTGTTACTTTTAACTGTTACTTTTTATTAGTTAAGCGAAAACAGCACTTTCGCTAGTTGCAGATACGAGAAATAACAGAAACTAAGAACGCAAGTGAATTGCGCTAGCAAATACGAGAATAATGGATAAGAAAAGATCAGTTTGCAAGTAGAATTGATAGTAACAAATAATTTCTAATACGAATAATGGCAGTTACCAAGTAGCAGTTAATGCTATCTGCTACTTTTAACGCTTTTTTTCTGTTTGCCAAAGTGCTACTCTCTCATCTTCACAGAAGTAGCTAAGACAGGAAAAAAATTATCTGTTGCTTTTTAACGAACTGTAATTTTTTTGTTCACCTCAAATAACTGGTGTGACTGTGGATGAGTAAAACTCAGTTTCTTTTTTATTGCAAGTTCTTCAAAATTTAAAGTGATATTTTTGATTTGGGGTTTAAATCGGGGTCAGACTGGCTGATGAGTTAGGACTGTGTTGTTTGATGCTCAAAAAAGAAATCACCTCTAACGAATCGTAAATTTTGTAGCAAGTGTTTATGCCCCGATGGTCCTGAGGGTTCATTTAAAGCCACATGTTTCTGATGGACCAGAAAATCCAATATTTTCAAGGGACCTTCTGGTATTTTTCAATTAACAAGACCAAACACTGGTGTGCGAAGCCATCAAAAAGTGCTTTTTGAAACATGCTACAGCATGGTCCAATTCCACTAACGTTGCAGTTAGTGTCTTTTGCAATAATCCTTCTTTTCCACTTTCTACTGTTTTCGCAGCGGAGCAATCTTTGTCCTCGCAGGTCCACACTCACAAAATGTTGTGGATACAGGAGCCATTTACGATCATTCCTTTCCGAGAAAAGCAAATGTGGACCCTGCTTGCAGTATTGTGACGCGCGGTTTTGGAGGTCCATCGACAATCACAATCGTACTTGCGAAAGTTTCATCAGTAAATTGTCAACTGTCATGGAGGGGAAGAAAGTGTGCAACAGCATTGGTACCATCAGTGAAATACAAGCTAACAAACGAATGAGAGGTTGTGTAGTCAATGAGTGACTTTTTGATGTTCCATGAATATATTTCAACTTGCAATTTGCGAAATAAAAAATATGCGGAGGCATCCTGTCTTGAACGAAGTAACTAAATCACAAATGTTGCTTTATCTCAATTTCTGCTGCAGTTAGCCTATGCATTCCTTCAAACCTTAGAAAGGAACATGGGGTTTCTGCAAATTCTGATACGAAAATTTTCACTCTAGCAAGTGCGGTTCTCAAGTCATAGCGATTTTTCAGTTTTCGGGTAGCGCGTGACTCCCCAAAAATTTCAATCAAGGGGTGGAACTTGAAAAAATTGAAAAATATTTTATAGAAGTGAAAGTTGACGGATTTCCGCCCTAAAAATTGTCCAGGCAAGTTTGAAATCAACATTCGCCACGCCAAAAAATGTAACTCCCTAGTAAACAATCTACATGACGGGCTGTAGGTTTTTATTTTTAATGATTTAATTAACAATTTTACACTTAATTAAAAAAAAACTGCGCTGCATTGAAGTCGCGACAAAGCTGTCAACGGGCTGAAGACAATGAGCCCGACCCGACTCGAACCCAATTTTTCAAGACCAAACCATACTCAAGCCCTTGCTTATCAGCCAGTCTGAGCTCGGTCTAAACCCGAAATCAAAACATCACAATAAATTTTGGAGATTTTGTAACCTACTAAGAAAGAAAATGAGCTTTTCCCAACCACAATCACCGCACCAGTTACAGACTGCAATATTCGTACAGTTAAGAAAATGGAATTAAGCAGCATATGCACTGTGTAGTATCCTTTTTTTTTTTTTTTTTTTTTTTTTTTTTTGTGCTTGAGATTCTACTCCGGAGTCCGGCCCGATTGAAACTCGACAATTTTTCGAAATCCAAGCCCGAGCCCAATTGACAACTACGAGTCGCGAATGTTGATGACTGTATTTGTTGATGATTTTTCTCAACAGATAATCCTAAAGATCTAGGAAAGCTTAACGCGTAAAAAATAAATACAAATTTGTCGGTGTGCTGTTGCCTTAATGAAAAAACGAAGTAGGCGCCGTTATAATCTATACCGCTTTTTTTTTTAACTAGGTATGATTAGTTTTTATGTGTGAACGCTGGTATTTGAATGAGGTTAAAAACATTCAGCAAACAGGTTACTGAAACTGCAGTAAATCCTTAAGATGAACCGGTGCTTATACCATGTAGTAAAAGAGCCCGTGGTTTGCAATTGATAAGCCTATGCCACACTATGACACAAAATTTTGTTAATGAAAATCGCCAATTGCAATGATTGAAATGAATTTGCGCCTAAAAATGATTAAGAAATTCAATTGGCGCATTTTTGTTTTAATTGTATGTTGACCGGGCACGGTTGGCGTAGTGATAAGAGACATCGTAACCGGTGCGGGATGTCTTGGGTTCGATTCTCGGTCGGTCAAATCGGACATAGCATTGCCAACGGCTCGCCACTGTTTCGATGACTTTTCATAGTTCGAAGATGTGCTGACCAGGCGTTTAGCTGCGGAGATGGGCCCCGCCACTCTTTACATGCTTCAGCGTAATACGCGAGTACAATGAAGATTTGATTTTGTCTTATTTCACCAGTTTTTTTTTTTTTTTTTGTGCAATTGGAAGCACAACTCTCTTTCTCATGTTCCTACCTGCACTCTTATGTCAGGCGGTGATGCAAATATTTATGGTCTTTACTCTCTCTCTTTTTGACTCTGTTCGAAGTATGATTTATGTAATTGTTGTAGCAAAACTGCTTTTGATGACGCGGTTTCTTGATATCTGCACGGTGGATAAACCGAAAAACTACTGCAAGCAAACTGGAGATGTGCTTAACCGTTACTTTTGAGTAACAGTTCCAAGCGATTACTTTAGAAAAGATATTCGATACTTTATATCCGTTACTTGTATTCGTATAGGTAATCACTAGGGCGATTCACGGTCAATAGAGTCAATTTTTTTTGGGAAGTAGAAAAGAACTCTAACAACGCGGAAACAAAATTTCACGGTCGCAAGATCAGTATTTTTATTAGGTCAATTTTTGCTTTCTTGCTTTTTTTGCGCGATTCTAGTTTACACTCAAAAAGAGATAACTCAGATAATTTAGAGATGGAAGTTCGTAACTGTTGGTGGTACCAAGGAGGTGTATGCTGTCGCCAGACTGTTACCGGTATTACAGTTTTACACATGCTTAATTTATTAATATAATATTTGATGTAATTTCATTGATTTCGATTGTGAAGATCCATTCAGACAGCTTTGCAAGATTGCAATTTTGGCAAAATTCGTTTATGATAAAGTAAGCTTTTCGTCATGTTTTCATTTGTTGCATATTTTTGTCGCTACGTACCGGTAGTCCAAAACATTAGAATTGAAAAAACAATGCATTACTTATTCAAACATACTTTAATGTCACAAAGATTGCAATACAACGAATAGCAAAACACTTGAATACAACTCTGGATTCTGCGCAATTACGCAGAGCAGTTTACCTTTCTGCAAGAAAACGTGCGGCATTATATGTGCGTGCATTATAATCTGAGCACTGACTGAAGTGACTTAGGTGTTTTTTTTTTCTTTTGGACTGGTTCTTTTATTTCACTTTTTCGTTAGGTCAATAAAGTCAATTTTTTGATAAAATAAAGTCAATTTTTAGAGGTTTTTAGATCAATAAAAAATCGCCCTAGTAATCACGAACCAAAGACCTTTCTTCTCTATTTTGATTTTCAGCCGATGTTTGGGGAAAATTGGGCGTCGAAAGCGTGAAGACTTTTTTTTTTTTTTTTGGTCTTCACCTGAGGTTCGGGGGAAAAAAATTGGACGTTGGAAGGCGTGAAGGTTTGGTTAGAGATGTGCTTAACCGTTACTTTTAAGTTTTAAGTGATTACTTTTAGAGAACTTAAAACTAATCACTTAGAACTTAAAAGTAACGGCTAAGCCCATCTCTACTAAATTTTCACGCCTTCCGCCGTCCAAATTACCCCAATTATTGGATGAAGACCAAAAAAAAAAAGGTCTTCACGCCGTCCGACGACCAAATTTCTACCCAATTTTCGGGTGAAGACCAAAAAAAAAAAAAGGTCTTCGCGCCTTCCGACGTCCAATTTTCCCCAAACATCGATTCGTGATTACCCAAACGAATACAAGTAACGGATAAAAAGTGTGGTATATCTTCTCTAGAGTAGAGATGAGCTTAACCGTTACTTTTGAGTAACAGTTCCAAGTGATTACTTTAGAAAAGACGTCGAAAGGCGTGAAGACCTTTTTATTTTTTGTTGGTCTTCACCCGATGTTTGGGGGAAAATTGGACGTCAGGGCCCGGGAAAATGATTTCGGGGAAGGCCACGCATTACCTAGTTTCGGCCCAGGATGGTAAACGAATACATTTTGGAATCGGTATTTTGACAAAACGACTCTGTTACTATCCGTTACTTCTTGTTAACCGTTACTTTTTAACGAATGATTACTATTCGCCCATCTCTAAAGCAAACCCAACTATAGCAAATTACTGCTTATTGTCATTTTACCAAATCATGCTAAAAACTGTGCATTACTGCTTTATGAAAGAAAGTTGCTTGTTCTAAAAAATTAATCTTACAGGAGTACGCTCTGCACAGATTGATGCTTATTTGTTAGGTTCTTGTTAATTTTGTTTGAAATTTCTTCATTAAATAAGCCTATTAGTTAACATTTTACAATATTGCGGTTTTATTCTGTTTTTCTGAGACTTAACGTACTCATCGTTGATAGGTCGCTAGAGCAGCAGTTCAAGTTTCAGTTCTTTGCAAATTGTGGTTAAAAAAATTTTCTGGTCGGCTGTCAGTTTTTTCGATTGGGTTTCTCCGTTAAAACCCAAATGCTGTTTCTAATACAGAAAAGTTATCTTTCTGCAAAGCCCGAAGTGGGTGTGAACGTACAGTAGGAGTACCACTGTGACTTCCCCCATGTGGACGGAGTATCCAATGCTTACCGGTACGTATTTTCATATTTATTTTCTGAAGCGTTTTCCAGTAAGTTCTTGAAAATAGGCGTGATTAAGTCAAATCTATTAAAAATCTAATCAAAAAATTGTAAATCTCTTTGCACCAAATAATAGCAGACAACCGCATTCTAAGTTCTAATCTAACGTCTCAACTCAACCATTAGCTCGTTCTTGAGTAATTTGATGTTGTTTTTCCCAAAATTGCTAAATTCTCAGGCTATTGTTGTTGAGTGCACTTTGTTTTTTTTTGTAAAAAATAATTTAACGTCATGAACACTCTATACTTAGCAACATTAGTTTCGAAAATTGCAACTTAATAACATTAGCCTTGAAAATTGTTACATCAGCCTTGAAAATTGTAACTTACCAACAATACCCTCGAAATTTAAGGATTTTAAGAAAACTAACCCTCCAAATTACCCAAGAACGAGATTGAGTCTTCATTTTTTGAGGGATAAAAGTAGGTATGATAAACATGTCAAAAATGCCTTTATCTCAAAATCGTCAAAACTCGACTTCACTACATTAGCCTCGCAACGCTTCAATTGACTGCAGCGACTAATTTGGCTGATAGTCGTACTTCAAATTTTGTTTGTAAATTAGCAATCTCGCTATTATTGTATCGCCTTACCAAAATTTTTGTTACTAGTATACCAGCCATTCTCGTTATAACGGTATTCAAAAGTTGCATTGTACGTACTGTATTTTGTGATAAATTCATAATAAATACGATTGTAAAAATTACAGGCTATTGCTGTTAAGCCTAATTTTCTAGGCTATTGTTGTTAAGTCACCGTTTTTCAGGCATAATGTTGTTAAGTGAAAGCATTTTTTTCAATTTGCGAACAAATTGACGTTTCGTTTTCAGATTTTTTTAATATTTTGAGCGGAATATCAAAATAAAGAATAGTTTTCTAGAAATTCTGACTTTATTTCGATATTTTCCGCTGCAATTACGTTGAAAAAACTATTTTCACTTGTTTCTCAAAATAGCTTTTTGACACTTAACAACATTGGCCTTACAACGCTTTAACTGCTTGGTGATCCCCAGTTTGAGATCCACCACCTTAACCTTTTATTATATAACATAAGAGTACCAGAATTTTCCAAGGCATTACCCAATACCTTGACCAACGTTTAATAATGTTGGCAGTTTTTATTTAGTCAAGCATGCACGGTCAGGGGGGTTATTACAGGATTTTATACGTTAGCGAGCGATTTCTCTCGCTAATTCTCCTCGGAGGAAAGATTCTCCGCGCGACAGCCGAGATTACGAGCTCGCTAAGTTGGGATTACAAGTTGCACTCGCAGAAAGAGCAGCTACTCGGTAAAGCCGAGTGTCTCGCTAACTGCTCGGTATGTATAGGCTTGTTGTGAGGTGCTAGACTAGCAGCTGCTGTTTGCTGGCTAGCGCCTAGTTTAGGGCCAAAACTGTGCTAGTATTACAAAGTTGGGATGGTTTTAACTTGTTATAGGTAAGAGTGTATGCAGTAATGGTGTCTACAGATGCATAGGCTTGTTGAAAGGCGCTACTGCTAGAGTAGCAGTTGCTAGTCATGGCCTCGCACAGTTACTTGTGGAAGATATCATTACTTCATACTCTCCGACCAATGCTCCGACTAAGTCTGCAGCCAACGCATGCTTGCGATAGGCCTACTAGCACAATATTTGCACTAGACTAGGCGCTAGCCAGCAAACAGCAGCTGCTAGTCTAGCACCTCACAGCAAGCCTATACCGGTTCATCTGTAGACACATTTACTACATAGCCTACACTCTTACCTGTAACCAAGTCAAAACCATCCCAACTTGGTAATATTGGTACAGTTTTAGCACTAGACTAGGCGCTAGCCAATAATCAGCAGTTAGCTTGCTACAGCACTAATCTTAGTTTGATGTGTATGCATTTGTATGTTGGCTATGCTTTGCATTTTTCTTTTTTGTTTTGTTTTTTATTTTTGAAAGTTTAATTTTTTCTGTTGACATATGTCATGTTTGAGATAGAGTGTAGCGACGTGATGAGCCTTTGGCTCTTAACTCGCATGCATGAACAAACTTGAACTTGAGTCCACCATTTCACAACAAGCCTGGGAGTTGCATTAAGCTCTAGTTGTGTCATAAACTAGGTACTAGCTATTGTGCATAAACTATGACCTAAAAAACCGTGCTCTGCCATGGCTAGTTGTGTATGAAATAGTCGCTCGGTAACTTAACGTACTCATTTTTTCTCACTACTTGCCGAGCGAGTTCGCCAGCTAGGAAAATCCTGTAATTCCGAAATCGCGTTAGCGAGGAAAAAATATTTACCGAGCTCGCAAACCGCTTAACGAGCATCCTGTAATAACCCCCCTGATCCCAATCGTAATTTTTACGCAATGGCACAACGAAAAGCAGTTGGGAACTTCTTCATAAGCAACTTTAAATTGTGCGTAATTTTATAACTAGGGCCCGCTAAAGTCAATAAAGTTAAAATTTTTTAGGACCTTATTACATGATCAAACGTGTACTAACGTTCCTTTCAGGTGTTCCGGAGTCCGTTTTGGTACATTTTACAAGTAAAAATAAAGTCAACATTTTGCATAAAGTCAAAACTTGTCAAAATTGTCTTCATCAAAAATTTCCTTACAAAAATGAAAAAACTTAAATTTTTTTTGTATTTTTTGAATTGTTGAGCTAACTTTATGCGCAGTTTTATTTGATTACTCTAAAATATTTGCAGTTGTAAAAATGCGTGCGGTAATTGAGAAGGAAACAGCACTTATTATGCATGAAATCGTCCTGGTAATACTGTATAGTTTTCGTTAGACACTTCACAGACAAACTGTTAATGTACAGTACAGTTGCGATAACAACGCATTTTTGGTATTACACCAGTGAGTGGTTCTCAACCTTTTTAGCCCACGGACTATTTCCAAGCTAGCCTAAATATACACGGACTCAAGTCACTCATAGGTATGAAAACAAGGTTATTCGATAGCGGAGTTGGTCACACGTGGCGAATGCATGTTTTTTGCTGTAGTCGCTGCTATGGTCTACGCCGCGAAACCAGTGGCGAAGCGAAAAATTTGAAAAGGGAGGGGAGGGCAATAATTTCTATATTTTTTTCAAGCGTAATTTTTTCGGCAGAACTAATTTGAAGATGATTGAGAAGCAAGAAAGGCTCTCGCGGGGTCGTGGGGTATGCTCCCCCGAAACAATTTTGAAAATTTATATGCTATATAATGGCTATTTTAGTGCTGTTTGAATAATTTCACGCAAATTTTGTTTAAACTTTTTGACCCTAATTCGGAGTGCTTCGCCAAATACGATGCATTTTGTTCGCGCATTTTCGATTATGCGTGCTTACGGCGTCAAGCTTATCGCTCTCGAAGAGGTTCGAAATAATGGAAAATTTGTAATTTGTATGCAACAAAAATATTTTTGAAAATGGCTGGTAGGAGGATGCATACTTCTCATCCTATTCCCCTGGCCATAAGCTACAGAAACCATCAAAAAAGCCTGGCATATTTCAGTCATTTGGGAACATTAATTTTGTTCTTTTTTGCTAAAAGGCAGAATTAAAAGAGAGGGCATGGCACAATGCCCCCGTAAATACGCTCTTAACCAAAACCATGGATTTGGAAGCTGAAACTTTACATTTATGCTGAAAAATCGACTACGTGAAATAAACCCTTTCAATCTTTTTATTTTGTTTAGTTCGTTTTATACCAATCTTTTTCGTTTTTTGTTCATTTATTTAGGCTATTTATTTATTTTTTTAAGTGACTCTTCATTGTCAATATGTAATTCTGCAGCTGTCAATTCCTGTATCACTTTGTTCATGTTATGCTCACTAGCATTTTTCTTTATAGTTTTCATTATCAGTGTCCCACAAAGCTTCGAAGTTTATGTATGATCAAGAATTTGATAATGTCTTCTTCAGACCATTTTAAAATTTGCCACTTTACCACATCCTTTTTTGTAACACCCAGTACATTACTTTTTTTAACTCGTACATGCTGACAATACAAGCTCGCGAATGTTTTGTAGTACCCAGTGGCGTAATTAGGCCTTTTTTGGGGGCAAATGCCCAGTTTTTTTTCAGGTGTTCAGGAGCGTATCCAGGGTAGGGGGGTGCTGGCGCCAAATGCACAAAACTTTTGTGGTGTTATTTTCTTTTGCTCTTCCCTTGAATTTGGGGAGAAAATTGCACATCTGCGGACGTGATGACCTTTTTTTTGCTCTTCAAATTCACTTTTTAACCCTGTAACTCACCGTACCTGTAAGTTTCGCGGACTCATTCACGCCCTTCCGCGGACTCGGGGTTGAGAAACACTGTATTACCAGGCTTGTCTATGGGAATGGGATTCCCATGGGAAATGTCCCTTGGGATGGGATGGGACAGCACCAATTGCATTTCCCATGGGACCCATGAGACAGTAGCCATGTGACTGCGTCTTGATAATGTCATACCTAACTTTAGGTTTTATACTTTTTTGCTTTAAAAAATTCTTTTTAGTCCACTTTTTTCTTTATTAAAGATTTTCCCTTAGCATTGTTGTTACAAGGGAGTGGTGCTTTGCACCATAGTTGCCAGATGGTGTACATGGACACCAATTACTAGAAAAATGGTGCAATCTTAAAGTTCCGTGTTTTTACTGAAAATTTTCAATTAATCTTAGAAATGAGAAGAGAAAATATCTTGGATAGCGTAAATTTTCATAAATTTAATAAAATTTATTGAATTGTATTTTGATGGGAATCCCATGGGATGGATGGGATGGAACAGGCATAAATTGCTATGGGATGGGATGGGACAGAAAAATATGTCCCATAGACAAGCCTGTGTATTACACACTATAAATTGATACCAGTACACACAAAGGCTCTTTAACCTATGTTTTGACGTCATGCGTCGCCTTGTTGCATCTGAGTGATAGAGAAAATGTTCAAAGTAAGCTACCTTCTTCTTTAAGAACCTTGTAAATTGCGGATTATAAAACAATTTTAATGAAAAAGTGCAGCACGACATCAATAATAAGCTAAAGCGGTTGGGTTAAAATAAAGTCAAAATTTTGCAAAAATACTGTAAAGTCAAAAATAAACTTTTTAGGTAAAAAAAAATGTCCCTATATTATAACCAATCTTAAGTTTTGTAACTGTGAAAATAGGCTGCTGTCGCAAAAATATGGTTGCAAAATAAACAGTAGATGAAAGAAATTTATTCTCACGTGACTAGTAGCTAACCTTTAATAAAAAAAATGAAGCGGTTTTATCCGAAAACCCGCACAATGTCTCGCAAAACACCTTGTTTACGCGTATTAACGTACCGGTAGCGCAAAAGCGTTCTAGACATGACAACCGATTTTGCGGGTAAAAGCTATTGATACACAACATATCACTCAACTTTAAATGAGCGAATCTTTTATTATTCACAAGGAGCGTTGCAATGTTATGCTTTTAACGCTATAATCACTCACTCTGAAGCTGCTGTTCCCAGAACTTCGGAATAAATTCCTTCCTCAGTTTCAACAGAATCATGAGTTGAAATCTCAGTTGAAGTTACAGCATTAAACTGCATAGTTAACACAAATGTTTTCTATCAATATAAGCCTAGTAAATGCGAAAACAAGGTCAGTTTTTGCTGTCAACTGTACGCTTATCAAAACGTTCAGTTTATCCTGAAAAACTAACCTTACCAGTAGCTCTACAAAGTATGCGAATGCGCTTAATATAAACTTTGCACAAAATTAACCTTATTATAACAAAACCTAAAAAAGCAATGTTCTTACCGACGGGAAGTCATGACGACTTCCTCTTGTTGGGTCGGAGGCTAATATCAGCTCTCCATCGCCAACAGTGCAAAGCACTCCGGTCAAACGTACCGTAGAGCGGGACAGCGCTGTTTCGGGCAATTGGCCCTCATCAGCCGCCTTCAGGTAAGATACATTCATCTTCCAGAACGAATGATCTTGCCAGGATCACTCATCCCTTCGGCTAAATATATCTTAGAGAATTTAACCTTTCTGGTTCGTATCCATTAGAGTGGTTACGTCACCGCGCTAGTCAAATCCTTTACTATTGTCACCATTACTTCCTGCGAAGCCTTATGAGGTTGACGTAAGCCTGCGTTGTACGTCATGGTCTCGTACTGTTTCGTAGCTTAGCTTACATGCATCCACCGCCAAACCAGCCATTTACAACAAAGTGGTTGGTCAAAATTATCACCATTGCTTCCTGCGAAGCCTTATGAGGTTGACGTAAGCCTGCGTTGTACGTCATGGTCTCGTACTGTTTCGTTGCTTAGCTTACATGCATCCACCGCCAAACCAGCCATTTTCAACAAAGTTTTTGATGAATATAATTTTTCCATACATTTGAACTTCTTTGGAAGCAATAATCTTTACGCTTTAAGCACGTATAATCGAAAATATGCGAACAAACTGCATTATACCGGTATTTGGTAAAGACCTCAGAATTAAGGGCAAAGAATCTAAATAAAATTTGACTTTAATATTGCTTAAAAAGCACTAAAATGGCCATTCCGGTATGCAAATTTTCAAAAAATTTTCGGGGGAGCATGTCCCCGGACCCCCTAGAGCCTTTATTGTTCTCATTTTGGTTCAAACCAACTCTGCCGAAAAATCTATGCTTAAAAATATGAAAGTTTGATGCTCTGATCTTTAACAAATTTTGAACACGCTCCTGATATCAAAAGTTTTCAAGAGCTTAATTATGCCTTTTTTCGGACCTGAACGTTTTTGTATTTAGTTAACATTCCAGCTAAATCAAAACTGCATCCTTTCTACCAAAATTTTATGAATGCCAGTCTGAATTTTTTTTGTTATTTGATTTTTTAAATATTGAATAGCATTGCTGATGTCCTCTAGAAGTGTTTCGTTTATTTTTAGACAAAGTAGCGAAAACACCACATCAGTCTCTTTCATCCAGCTTCAATCAAAACCAGAGAAGATGCATTGCACAAGTGTACTGTAAAATTACAAACGAATAAATCTTATCAACTA
This sequence comes from Trididemnum miniatum, assembly GCA_964006365.1. Taxonomy (NCBI): domain Eukaryota; kingdom Metazoa; phylum Chordata; class Ascidiacea; order Aplousobranchia; family Didemnidae; genus Trididemnum; species Trididemnum miniatum. The sequence continues at coordinate 5,783,259 of OZ023237.1, forward strand.
TACAATTGTCCAGAAAGCTCAGTGACCCACCTCAAAATGATCCTGTGGCCCACTAGTGGGCCATAGCCTACCAGTTAAAAAAACACGCCATAAACCATCACTTTTTACCGGTACGTGGAAGATTGCTTATCCACTTTTCCAAGTTTTAATAGATAATAGTTCAACAACAGCATGGGTATCCACCCGGAAGCGTATCCACTCTTCCCGATTGGGTATCGCGACCCGGAAGGGTATCCACTCTTCCCGATGCTCAGCCAAGGCCTACTAACCGGCAAACGTCCTTTTCAGGACGGGGCGATGTTTGCTCTGCTTCAGGGCACATCGTCAACAAGTTCCGAAGGCCAGCAATCCTGCAGCTGAACATTGAAGGCCTCACTGCAAGCAAGATGAATGTCTTTCACCATCTCGCTGTGCAGTTTGAGGCACTCGTCATCCTACTACAGGAGACCCACTGTGCTTCTACCGACAAGCTTGTGATTCCAGGCTTTGCACTAGCTGGGTCCTGTTTAAACAGGATACACGGCCTTGCTACATTTGTCCATTAGCGACTAAAATGGACCCTAGTAGATCAGTCCCCATTTACATCAGAGACTGAGTGGTTATGCGTAGACGTTGATGGCTACAAAATTGTCAATGTTTACAAACCTCCACCTACACCATTGCAGACTACCGACCTACCAGTGTTTCTACACCCTGTCCTGTACTCGGGTGATTTCAACTGCCCGCATGTAAATTGGGGCTAGAGCAGCAACAGCGCTGATGGAGAGTGCCTTGTTGTTTGGGCAAGCCTTAATGGTCTTGTCCCTCTCCATGACCCAAAGGACATGGCCACTTTCCACTCAGGCCGCTGGAACACTGGCACCAACCCGGACCTGGCGTTTGTTAGTGTTGGTCCTGATAGTCGCTTACCTGACAGACGTATTTTAGAGAAGTTTCCTAGGTCACAACATCGACCCTCGCTCATTGTTCTACCAAGGCTCACTCTGTCAGTTCCGAATATGTCTGTTAAGCGATGGAACTTCCGCAAGGCCAAATGGAGCCATTACAATGCCCTGACCAACCAACTCGCTAAGAGCTTGTTGCCACCTGATACATCTGATGTGGACCGGGCATACCAGGACTTCTGTAATGCCATCAGCACAGCAGCCAAAAAGTATATCCCACGTGGTCGACGAAACGACCACATTCCGTGTTGGGATGCTGAGTGTGAGAACCTCCATCAGATGTTCCTGCAATCGCCTGAGGGATCAGACTCTAGCAGGGCTGCTTTTGCCCTGCTATCCAGGCTTGACAGAAAACGCAGGGACCGATGGTCTGAGGCAATCCAAACCATCGACTTTTCTCACTCCAGTCGTAAAGCGTGGAGCATATTAAACAACTTAACTGGTAGATCACGACGCTCCCCTCGGCATTGTGCAGTTTCAGCCAATGCCATCGCATCAGTACTGGTCAATAACAGCAAATACGAGGATATTAATCGCAAGTCATCCCGGCTTGTGTCTCAAGAAGTGTGATCTTTGAAGGGATTCTACAACAAGTGCAGTGAATGTCTGTGGAAGCTTTACTCCCTCAGAATTTGCAGCCGCCGTCAAACATCTGAAACTAGGAAAAGCTCCAGGCCCAGACTCTATCTGCCCTGAGCTTTTGCTCCATGCTGGAGCTGCCCTGAAATCCTGGCTGCGTGGCTTCCTTTTATCCTGTTTGCACCACCTCAAAATTCCAAAAATCTGGAGAAGAACTTTGGTTGTCGCGATCCCCAAACCAATGAAACCTGTAGAGGACCCCAAGAGCTATCGCCCCATCTCTTTGCTCTGTGTCCCCTACAAGATTCTCGAGAGGCTCGTTTGCACCCGTATCGAGGCCATTGTCGACCCGCTTCTTCCTCGGGAGCAAGCTGGGTTCCGACAGGGAAGGTTAGGTCCACAGTAGACCAAACTGTTCTACTTACCCAACACATCGAGGACTCATTTGAGGCCAAGAAGAAGGCCGGTGCTGTTTTTGTCGATCTGACAGCTGCTTATGACACTGTCTGGCATCGTGGCCTCACCTGCAAGCTGCTGAGACTCCTTCCTGATAAACACATGGTCCAAATGATTATGGAATTTATCCGGAATAGAAGTTTCACCCTTTCCATCGGTGACAGCAAGCGAAGCAGGTTACGACGTTTGCGAAATGGTCTCCCACAGGGATCAGTCTTGGCTCTCCTCCTTTTTAACATCTACACATACGATCTGCCTTCCACAATTTCCCACAAGTATGCGTATGCCGACGACCTGGCATTGATGCATACCTTGAAAGACTGGAAGACTTTGGAGGGCACTCTAAGCCAAGACATGACAACACCTTCAGCGTATCTCCAGACTTGGAGGCTGAAGCTCAGCCACACTAAGACGATGACGACGGCCTTTCATTTAAACAACCGAGAGGCGAAACGTGAGCTCAAAATCTTCAACAACGGCAAACTATTGCCATACTGTCCAACTCCAACCTACCTTGGTGTAAAGCTGGACAGGTCGCTCACTTTTCGTCATCACCTAGAGGCATTGCGCAAGAAACTTTCCACTCGCGTCACACTGTTGAGGCGACTTGCAGGCTCGGGATGGGGTGCAGGAGCCAAAACATTGCGAACAGCCGCCTTGTCCCTGGTTTATTCCACAGCTGAGTACTGCGCACCTGTTTGGTGTCGTAGTGCTTACACTCGGCTAATCGACAGTGTTTTAAGTGACGCCTTGCGCATTGTCACTGGATGTCTGCGACCCACTCCAACGGACTACTTGCCAATCCTCGCAGGCATCCAGCCAGCTGAGCTTCGCCGTCGAGGAGCGACACTCTTCCTGGCTAACCGCGCCACCCTTAACCCTGATCATATTCTACATGAGCAGCTGGTCGGGAAACAAAATGCGCACCAGGGAAGGCTCAAATCAAGACGCCCGTTTGTACCCGCTCCACAGAAACTACTGGATAGTCTGACCGAATCAGACATTCGCGCAGCGCGATGGATGGATTATGTATGGAACATGGAGTACTTGAAAAGTGCATCAAGGCTTCATGCTTTTATTCCCAGGACCAGTCCTAAGCCTCTTGGAATGGGTTTGCCCAGAACATCTTGGGTAAAACTGAATCGTCTGCGGACTGGCGTAGGGCGATTCCATTCATCCAACCACACGACGACGACGACGAACAACAGCATCGACAAGTACGCTTCGCAATCCCTCAGACACTAGACTATACTCGAAATGAAGCAGTTTTGCATCACGTCCAAATGCAGTAAATATAATTTTATTCTAGCCTTTTTGTGAAAAAATGAAAAATAAAAAAACAGTTTATTTGAATGATTAGCAAAACTTAGGCCTTTCTCTTTCTCACTCTGTGGATTAGTGCTTTATGGATCACGCAAGCTGGACTCTTGGTGCGCAAAATTAAAAAAATTGTTTAAATTTTTCACCCATGTTTCAGGATAGATTTGTCTCTTAAAGTTGCTAACTAATTCACGGTTGAAATAATTTTTTTCGATTTGGCGCTCTAGCGCGCTGAATTAAAAAAAAATATAGAAATCGCTAGCGCGCTAAATAAAAAAAAAAATGATTGAAACTTTTCACGCACGTTTTAGGACCTAAATCAACAAATCAACAAACGAAGAAACGAACAAAGGAACCAAGGAACAAACGAACAAATCAACAACAAACCAACAAATCAACATAAATTTCAATAATTATTTTCAATTCAGTGCGTTAGCGCGCGGAACTAAAAAACATTCGAACATTGCACTCATGTTTCAGAACCTGAACCAACCTAACAAATCGACTCATATTTCAATAATTTTTTTCGATTTGGCAAAAACATTTGAACGGTAAGTTGATTTGGTTAGGCCATAGGTTCTCAAAGTGCTCCGTACGTAGCCCCAGGGCTCCGCGAGAGCAACCTAGGGGCTCCGCTAGCTATTTGTTTACATATACAATACTGATTTTGCTAATTTTGCTACTGTCCAAAAAAGCAATACTGGGATTAATGAAATTTGATTCTACCTTATTAGTGCGTTTGTCAAGTGTCAAATTCACAGCCTCTATGATTTACCAGCGAAATGTAGATTATTTTTAGCTAGTATAAGGTACGTCAAAAAGCCCTGACACATTTGAAAGTTTAATTTTTAAACTTATGAAATTTCCAAAAATGTCAGGTCTGTATTCACCTTTTGAAGAAAAGTTTAGTATTGTAACAACAGGCGGTCTTCAGAGAGTGTTTACTTGCGCCAGTGTTTACTTTCCATTCAGCAGGCCAGGAAGGACGACGTCGCGTTTTATTGAATGGGAAGTCACAACAGCTTTCATATATCCGAAAGAGTGTTTTGGCTAGGTCAAACATTTTGAAGGATGAGTGTATTTTTTATATGAGTGCGGCTGATGAGGAATAATAGCTCGAAACAGCGCTGTTCCGGTCTATGGTACAATATTATACTTGTTCTACGATTTCCACACTGACCTATTGTTATTAATGAATTTCAATTGTATAAAAAAAGTCATAAGTTTGGGCTTTATAGCATGTTTAAGATTGCAAAATTTGCCGTAGGGCTCAAATCATTTTGCGCCAGCTGTAAGATATGTTGCTAGGGCTCCGCACGAAATCTCAAATTTGGCAAAAGGCTCCGCGCCTCAAATAGTTTGAGAACCCCTGAATTAGGCTTTGCAGTTGTTGAATATTCATTATGCTAGCTAGGCTAGGAACGCTGGTGTAGCCATAAATATGTAATTATCTATGGGTGTAGCCTGCATTGCCCTGATGTGTAGCCCTAGGAAGGTCTTGTTTTAGGCCGTAGGCTTTTGACCAGTTTAGGTCAATGCTAGGCCAGGAAACTTAGCCTAGCATTGCCTATAGTACCGGTAGGCGAGGCTAGAAAGCTTACCTAAACGCAATGGCCTACTAGTGTAATGTTTGAATAGGCTACCCGTACGCTAGATTGCTAGTTGTTACCGGTACGCTAGAAGCTTGTAACGTCCTCCTACAGTCCCATCTCCCCATGACCCTAAACCCAACTTGTATGATCAACCAACTGTATCTTTCATTTGAATGCCTCAACTAGCAATCTAGCGTACCGGTAGCCTATTCAAACATCACACTACACTAATATCGCATTCACGTAAGCTTCCTAGCCTCGCCTACCTGCCCACCGGTACTATAGGCAATGCTAGGCAAAGCTTCCTAGCCTAGCATTGACCTAAACTGGTTAACAACCTGCGGCCTAAAACAAGACTTCCCTAGGGCTACACATTAGGGCAATGCTGGCTACATCGGGATTCTTAGTCTATCATATTGAATACTCAACAACTGCCAGCTGACACTACCATAACCTAACCAAATCAACTTACCGTTCAAATACTTTTGCTAAATCGAGAAGAATTATTGCAATATAAGTCGATTTGTAAAGTTGATATAACGTGAGTGCAATGTTCGAATTTTGTTTAATTCAGCGCGCAAGATTTAAGTTGATTTGTCGGTTTGTTGGTTTGTTGATTTGTTGATTTGTTGGTTTGTTGATTTGTTGGTTTGTTGGTTTGTCGATTTGTTGATTTGTTGCTTTGTTGGTTCGTTGATTTGTTGGTTTGCTCATTTGTTGGTTTAGGTCCTGAAACATGTGTGAAAAGCTTCAATCATTTTTTTAATTCAGCGCGCCAGCGTGCCAAATTGAAAAAAATTATTGTGACGGTAAATTAGTTCGCAACTTTAAGACACAAATTTGTCCTGAAACAAGGGTGCAAAATTTCCATATTTTCTTTTAACGCGCCAAATCGAAAAAAATTATTTCAACCGTAAGTTAGTTAGCAACTTTAGGAGACAAATCTGTCCTGAAACATGGGTGAAAAATTTAAACAATTTTTTTTTTATTTGGCGCGCCATAGGACTCTGGCAATAAGTTTTCAAATTGAACGTTTGCTGCAGTTACTCAAGTGACGCACGAACTGGTTGGGCCGGTTTATTTTTCAAGTGCATTTGGGACATACAGTATATGATGATCACATCCCAGGTGAACGCTTTGAAAAAGTTTTGAAAAGCTGGTAACACGGAGCGTTGTTTCTCAGTTATTCACAGCTACTTTTTTTTTCATTTTTTAGAACGATGCAAACAAAAATGATCCCAGTATTTATGCTTTCGAGAGCACAGGGTTTCTTGATCTCAAGTGTTTTTTGTTAGAGGGAATTTTTTTTTTTGGAAGAAAATTGAAAAATAATAATAATTCAAACCTTTGATTTCCTGAGGTAAGAACGATGCTGTTAAAAAGCTTGGATTGATTATGCCATTCAAGTCTACGACTTCCTGAGAAAAACATACAAACTTACAGCTGCAAGGCTGTAATGGATGATGTCAAAGCTGTGGATTGTTTTTAGTCTGACAGTAGTGATGTGTTTTGAATCAATAATGTTTAATCCATAGCGTAGGATAATTATTTCAAGTTGTAAAATTCATGCTACCAATCTTTAAAAAATATCGATTGCGAGCATTTTATAATAACACGTTAAGCCCTTCTCCCACCTCCCGGAAAAAATGTAGTTTCAGATGTTTTGCAAATGATAAAAGTGAGCAATTTTACCCATTGAAATAATTAAAAACAATGTTAAAGTAAAAAAAGCTTAACTCTGTCAACAAAGTAAATTCTGCAATTAAATCCTGATTGCAATAATAATTGTGAACCTAAAAAAATTATCAAGCAAAAATGTGATTTTTTTTAACTGTTGAAAAAATGTCAAACTGAGAAATAAGAAATTCAAATACAAAATCGCACGTGAGAAATTGGCCAAAAATAAAATCCTAAACTTGAAAAAACTAAATGTAATTTTAATTGCAAATCAAGAAATTTTAAAGTCGTAATGTGATTTTTTTCAAATTATGTAAATGAAGCTCAGAGTTTGAAAAATATTTGCGATACCAAATAACAACAAACTGAGCTTTGCAATCAAAATCAGATAAAAAAATGTGCAACGCAAAATATTCAATCCTGAATTTAATGAGCCTTTCAGAGTTTCTTGAAAATGGTTGAACTTCTCAGATTTTTCAAATTGTTTGAATTTCTGATTTTTTGAGTCAAGAACGATGAAAACTTTGATAATGCTATTCAAACCTTGATCAGATTTTTTGAAAAAAAAATCTATTCGAAGGATACTGCAAAAAAGAATATATGAACGTCTCGTTTCCAGATCATGATCTCAAACTTTTCACAAACTGGAAGGACTTCAACCTAAACGGGAAGTCACAAAAAAAATACACTTCCACATGCTATGCGAATCATGGCATGAACTGTAAATAAAATCGTAGTAAATATTATCGCTAATTGCTATGCAGAAACGTAACTGTGCAAGTACGTCGAAATTAAGTGATTTTTCATTCCTGCGTAAATGTTTTATCTTTTTTTTTTTGCTACTATGTTCCCACTCCCTCCAATTTTACGCTCTGGCGGTATAATTTTTTGATTAGTTTCATTTTAACATTACTACAGCAGTTTTCGCATAATCCAGACTTCACCTTTAGACTCTATTCAAAGAATTGTTGTGAATTGTAGGCTATTATTTATTAGCCTTGAGTTCGCTCTTTGTGTCTTATGTTGTCAAGTGGACCCTGACAACATTGCTGCTTAGTGTCAAGTGTTTGTTTGCTTATTTTGTTTTCTGTTTGTCTAGTTTCATAGCCAAGCGTATGCTTTCTTTCTTTCTTCATGCCTTTACCGGGGCTGCCAATTTGAACTCGCTGAACTCGGTCTTTTTTTTGCTGAACTCAAAAAACTAAAATCCTTGCACTCGATATCGAAAAAAGTTTATTAAGTTTTGAACTAAGCCTAAACTCGATAAACACTCTCTGAACTTAGCAAGGTGAAAATTATTAAACTTGAACTCGCAAAATTAAAAATGAAAAACTTAAACTTGATGAAAAATTACTAGAACTTAGCCTAAACCCCATAAAAACTGATTGAACTTAGTATGACGTCGGTAAAAATTACTGAACTCGACCTTGAACTCGATTAAAAATGCTGGCGAGTTCGCATTTTTTTTTAACCTTTTTTTTGCTGTGCTGTATCTTCCTTTACTTGAATTTTTTTTTTAAGAAGGTTTCACTTTGTTATATTCGTATTTACGAGAATAAAAGCATTAATTGATGTATTAGAAGTGAGCAATTAAACCAATTGGAATAATTATAAAAGCAATGTTGAAGTAAAAAAAATTTAAATTGACTGTCAACGAAGTAAACCCTGCAATTAAATCTTGAGTGGTTTTTGCCTATTTTTTTATTTAAATTTTTGAATTGAACATTTGCTTATTTAAATAAAATTTTTGCTAATTTAAAACATTTAGAATCTCATAATGAAGCCAGAAGTTGACAAATTCCAAGGTCCAATATGCAACACAGCACTTACCGAAGCTATTTCAAGAAAAAAAAAACAACAATTGATGCTGTTTGTTAAAACTGCCCGGTTTCCGAAAAAATCAACTCAGTGGATAACTACAAAAGTCATTATGTCTTGCATGTGAATAACAAGAAAGTCAACTTGCCCACTTAAGAAAGCCAAAGTGATACCCCCAGATAACAGTTCAAAGTCGGGCGAACGTCGAACCAACGGCAGTGATTGGTCGGGCCGACGTCGGCGCACCGACGCTTCGCTCCTCGGTCCGACGTCGGGGTAGCGTCAGCTACCGACCTGGTCAGGCCAACGTCGGCTCAGCGTCAACGACCGACCTGGTCGAGCCAACGTCGGTTCAGCGTCAACGAGCGACCTGGTCGGGCCAAAGTCGGTTCAGCGTCAATGACCGACCTGGTCGGGCCAACGTCGGTTCAGCGTCTACGAACGATGTGGTCGGGCCAATGTCGGTTCAGCGTCAACGACCGACCTGGTCGTGCCAACGTCGGTTCAGCGTCAACGAACGACGTGGTCGGGCCAACGTCGGCAAAGCGTCAGTGACCGACGTGGTCGGGCCAACGTCGGCCCAAAATCGGGTAAACACCTAGTGCAACGAAACGTTTCATCGTCAGGCCGACGTCGCAAGCCCGTCTATTTTGTAGCCAGCTTCATCTTCACCAGAGACATTGATAAGCCCATAGCCTGGCGTGTGCCCACTCCTAGAAGACATATAAAGGTCATCCGGGATTGCGCGTGATCAAAAACTGTTTCAATTATACCTTTTCAGCCCGAATATCAAGAGATTGACAATATAATGGCTTAATTGTATTGAAACCATTAGGCAAAATCACAAGCAATAAAACAACAAACAACTAATAATAATAAAACTACAAACAATGTAGCATAAAAATAAGGCATGCTGCATCCAATTAACAATTTAAAGTCGGGCGAACGTCAGCAGTGATTGGTCGGTCCGACGTCGTAAAACGACGTCGGCGCACCGACGCTTTGCTCCTCGGCCCGAGGTCGGGGTAGCGTCAACAACCGACCTGGTCGGGCCAACGTCGGCTCAGCGTCACCGACCGACTAATAATGAAATTACGTACAACTTGGCATTGAAATAAGGCATTATGCAGCCCCACTAAACAATTAACATTCATGGAACGACATCGCTATTATTGTAAGTCTGGGGTTCTATTTCTGAGCCGGTCAAATCAAAGACGTCAGCGTGGCGACAGCTCAGCTCATGGTCAGGAATAAACTAAATGGTCATAAAAGGAGATCTATCAGGCTATGAAAGAAGCTGTTAATTGACACTCAAACTTACTCGCTGAAAACAGCCGTCGTAAAGGGGAACCAATAGCATGCAGGGATTGCAGGTACTTGTACAAATGTACAATTGACTGTAGGTAGGAGAAAACTGCAGAGCGAGTGATTTTGATGTCTGCAGAGCGAGTGATTTTGATGACCGTTACATCAAATTCACTCGCTCTGCAGTTTTCTCCTACCACGATGAAAACGTTTCTTTCAAAGTAGGTTTAATCCGTCTAATGGTTGAAAAACGTAGCCGCTAATGCTATGGCTATGTCATCATCTTAGCTCTGAATGTCTGTTTTTTTGCTTAACTGATGAGTTTAAAATGTTTACTGTCATTTTGAATTCGAAATGTATTTTTGAATATATCTATCGAAGTTACTTAAAAACAATTAAATTCAATTTTTTTAACGGTGCTGAGAAATGAAAAGCATAGCTTCTACAATAGATCTAGGGTTAAATTATGACAGCCGCAAAACCTTTTTTCGATAAAACGCACTCGTCGTAGCATACTGTAATTGTAAAGTCAAGTGGCGTTATCACGCAGGAACGCCCACATACAGTAGGTCTATATAGAGTGGCTGATGTAATTGGATTTTGTTCAAATCTTCTTGAAATAGTTATATATCTTCAAGTAAAAGCGCATACTAAAAATGTCACGATAACGAAAAAGGTGAAGTGAAGGGAGAAAATGAAAGAAAAAATCTCATCTGTATTAGTTGGTTCCTCGAAATTGAAATAGTCTGAATATTTTGAACCCCATTGCGACCCGAAATAACCTACCTAGATCTCAAAAAATTTTTTACGCATAAAATTAAGCTTTAGACCAACAATAAACATAAATCCACCTCCGACTAAACAGGTGGACATTATTACAGAAAATTATTATTAGTGCTACTAGTTGTTCAGCGCATAGTTTATTTTTTCGTACGTTCGTCAAACATTTACCATTTGTTTTTGCGTAACAATGCAAAAACAAAAACATTATCTTACTCTGAACGACTTTGTGTAGACGCAGTTTGCAAACCCACACTTCCCCCTTTGCCATACATGTTGAACTTAACAGCAAGGTCATTGCGTCAGCATGGAAGAGAGGATTCTCCGAAAGCACGATGAAACAGTTTGCCCTCCAATACTACGCAAAACCCAAGCACAGCACCTGAAACGTAAAAACATTAAAATATTGCGAGAACCTGTCTACAACAGGAGCTGCGCTAAATAAAAATGACAGTTATACACTGTACAGTATACTATTTACTAATATTCCAAAGAGATAAGCAAAGCCAAAATTGATTATAGCAGCGCTCTGTAATATTGTGTGAGAAAAAATCAAGTAACGACAAAAAAAAAAGCTATGTAAACAGAAAAATTGTTGGCAGAAATACATCTCTAGTGTTGATCAAGATTCTTTACATACTGAAGACTGCGTGAGAAAAACTTTAAAACCAAAAAGACTAAAAAAGCGTTGGTGCCCATATTGTTCATATAATGCAATAAACAAAATAATCAACAACATTTCAAAAAAAGAAAATGCTACTAAAGATGCTAATTAGTCGTCAGAAATGAAAGTCAACGAAATATATGAATTTTGAAACCAATATTAGCTTTTACGAATATGATAAATCAACTTAAATTTAACATTTAATGACTACTGAGTACCGATGTTTTACAAACTAAACAAAAAACTACAAATCCAACAAAAAGCACATTTTAATTTATTTCATTTTATATGATACTGTAAATTGATGAAAAAATGAATATGTTTTGAATACCGGTACCACAAAAAATTATTTTGACCACCAATATGCAAAAAGCAGAAATTTTTAAAGAAATGAAATCTTCTAATGTGCCATTTGCAAAAACACTAACCAACATTTTTCAACAACGTGTATTCTTGAAGTAACAAATCACCTCCATAAGAGCATTCATACGAATCTACAATCTACCACATTTGACTCTTTGCTTTCCCTCTGTGCTGCATTCACATTGAAAGTTTTATTATAAAAACGCCATGTGGACATACATAGCATTTTGTAAAATTAAGTGTTAACGTAGACATATTCATAGGTATAAAAGGCTTGCAAGTATGGTATTGAGTTTATTTTAACTTCAAGGTAAATACTTCATAGCTATAGCAAAGTGAGCAATTTAATATAAAACAGATTTTAACGATATTTTAAAACATGAATGCTGAAAGTTGAAACTGAAACAGCAAAGAGAAAAAGCCAGCACTTAAATTATTGGTATGAATTATTCCATTCAAATTATATATATATAACGAAAGAAAAATGAATCAGGTATTTGTTCACACAAGCACAATTACAATCATAATTTAACAGCACAGTTTCACTGATTCAGCATTTCAGTGTTTAGTTTGAGTCATAATGCTAATTTTAGAGTATTTTGGTTCATGTGTAAAGTTGCTCCATGTACACCCCAGTGACCAATAACAAATTTTAAACACCCCAAACAAACCACTTTAAATAATCAGAAATTCATTAAGATGCATTTTTGAAAATGAAGCAATTTTTGATAATTTCCGTTTGTTAAATTATGCTTGACGATTAGAAATAGGTCATTGTCGCCAATTTTTGATTTAAAAGGAACAAATTGAAATTAAAATTGCTCAAATTAAGAATAAATTTGAGTCATTTGTGACAGGCTAGTTTATTGTCATGTATTACTGAGATGGTACTTACTACTTTGTTTAGTCGGTTTAGTCTTTTTTGAGCAACAAATTATTTTTTTTTACTTTTTAAAACAAGCTACTTTTTTTAGTTTGTTTTGGTGTGCAAAGCCACACTGGTGTGCAAAGCCACACAGTAGATGGTACACATTAGAGTGACGATCAGTGTTCCTTTTAAGGTGCCAAATTTGAGAAAAATGAGAAAGTTTGGGCAAAATTTTTCAATTTCTGCACCAAAATGTCAATTGTTACAATGATTTATAAGCAAATTAGTCTGGAATTGCTCAAAGCTTTTGTGTCAAATGAAAGTGTTCTACAATAAAAACTCAAATTTTAGACATAAATTGTTCCAGACTTGAAATTACACCTTTCAAACGCTTCCAAGGGTAAACTTTTATGAGTTTCATATTGGGGCAAATCGCACTAATTAAAATCTTAGAAGAAACAGTGGTACTGGACTACTGGTTGCTGGTAATGATGATAACGATGACAATACTGGTACTAAAATTTTATGAATTAGTCTAGAGATATAGTAAATTTATTTTGCACCCTACCGATGACTAAGGTGGCTGCTCGACTTGATGACCGAAAGGTCCCCTCGCAGCTTCCTGTTACAATTTCACCAACACTGCACATAAATTTAACGGTGTGCCTTAATGTTGTTTTGTTTTTTGTGGTTAATTTATGTAACAAAATAAATCAATAAACTTGAACTTTGCTAAAAAAGTATCATCAGTACTGACAACGGTACACTACTAAAAGTAACAATGATAACGATACTTGGTATGTACCGGTACCAATTTTCGATACTGGTATCCTGGTACCTACCGATTGTTTGTTTAAAATATGAGTTTATCTTGTAAAGCATTTTCATTTCACACAAGAAACCTTGAGCACTTGGCATTGTGATGCAAAAATTTCCACCAAATTACTCATTTGTCTTAAAATTTGTACCTTAAAGGGAACACGGGGTAGCACTGTTTCCTTTAAGACTTTAACTAGTGAAAAATTGTCCACACAATCAAAGGGTGTAATTCAAAGTCCGAAATATTGTTTCTACAATAAGAGTTTCTATTGCAAAACACTTTCATTTGACATTGATACAAAAAAAACTTGAGCACTTTTAACTAATTATGACACTCCTAAATCATAATAGCAATTGGCATTCTGATGCAAAAATTGAAAAATTTGGCCAAAAATTTCTCATTTTTCTTAAAGGCAGTGTTTAATTTGATGTTGACGGCAAAATACTGATTGGCTTGCCAGCTTGCACCTATAGACGTCGACTAGTTTTGATTGGCTAGCACCTACAGGCGTCGACCAGCAGAGCCAATCAGTATTTTGCTGTTAGCGATAAAATACAGTACACACTTCCTTTCTTAAATTTTGCACCTTATTGGGAACACTGCCTGCCGCATATACCGGTAGTCCGGTACCCTACTAAAGTGGCCGAGGTGATGTGCCGGTACTAAAATTAGTCAATCTTTGCTAGTTGCTATGTTTTACCTGATACTAAATTTTAATTGTTTAGTTGCAAAAACGCTGGGCTACCATCTTCTTCAGATGAGACTGACTCAGTCATAGAAAGTTAGAATGAGAACCTACCGGTATCCATGCCAGTATTTTTAGGATCAATGTTTTGGAGCACTTTGTTTTTGCTTTGTCAAACTTTTGGCATGGAGGGAAAACCTTGAGTTTTGCTCTTTTTTTTTTTGAAGCTTTTTTCGATGGGACGCATAATACGTTGGTAGGCTCAGAGGTTACCAGAATACGCAACGCTTTTCATGCCTGAACAGCTTCTGTCTCATGATGATGCTTTTTTTGAGAAGGCCTACCATATTTTGGGTATAATTCTCTTGGGAAACACATCACACAACTAGATGCCGATTTGATTTTGAGACTAAGTACCGGTATGTAGTTTAAACTAGTGTTCCCTATACAGTCCAAGGTGCACAATTTAAGAAAAATGAAAAATTTGGGGCAAAATTTTTCATTTTTAGATTTTCTCCGGCGGAATGTCAATTGCTATAATCATTCACAAGCAAATCAGTTAAGCGCTCAAAGTTTTTTGCGTCAAATAAGTGTTTTACAATAGAAACTAATTCATGGCAGGAGCCAATTGCATTTAACACTGATATCGGCAGCCTAGCTTATACCGGGTCGCTGCTGACTCGAAAAGCGCGAGCTCCTTTTGCAGTCTCTCCTAATTACCAGTACTGCTGAATGTTCAGTTCACAATAATTTGAAAATAACCTCAGTTATTCATTGCATGTAGGCCTACCGGTACCTCATCAGATATGGTACCAGCAGACCAGTGAGTTAGCAGGTCTACTGGTCTAGGCCTAACTAAACAGTTTTGACTCGAAAAGCGCGAGCTCCTTTTGCAGTCTCTCCTAATTACCAGTACTGCTGAATGTTCAGTTCACAATAATTTGAAAATAACCTCAGTTATTCATTGCATGTAGGCCTACCGGTACCTCATCAGATATGGTACCAGCAGACCAGTGAGTTAGCAGGTCTACTGGTCTAGGCCTAACTAAACAGTTAAGCTTTAGCCTACTGGCAGCCAACAATCTTACAGCCCAAAATTCAGGGTTAAAACCTATTCTAACAAATTAATATATTCCGAATACATGCAGTCTTATTCATCTTCTGATACAGCCTCACCAGATTTCGATATCCTACTTCATATATCCTACCGGTGGTAGTAACTGACGCAGACTCCATTTTCGATGACGTCCGCGACGTGTAATATAAATACCTGGAAATCAATCATGCATTACAAGAAAATAATTTAAAATTAAAAAGATTAATTTACGTAACAACTAATAACGGCATTTTGAGCTTAATTATTCTTATTTTCCATGAAATGAGTTTCAAACAACAAACTCAGTTATTCATAATTAAAATTTTAAGATTGTGCACTTCTTCATAAGAAAATAGTCTAGGTTTTTGCGAATTTAAACTGTTTAAAAGACACGCATTTAAGCCTATACAGTTAGCATTTGCACCAACACATGACGCGTTTGCTAAAACCCTCAGCTTTCAGTTGAAACAACGTTTATATACTGATAATAGATCGACATAATTCATCGAACTCTTTCGGTATTTATATATAGCTTAATTTTGTCAAATAATTGTTCCGACGTCGAGCGACGATTAAATATAAGAATAAAAATCAAAGTTAGTTCGACGTCGGTTGAACATCGCCGTACTCCGATTATGAACTGACGAAACAAAGGAAGTAAATTGGCAAAGCAACTCTTTCGGTCCCATATGGTAGCTTAATTTTGCCAAAAAGTTGTTCCGACGTCGGTATTGTATGACACGACGACCAAATAAAAAATGAAAATTGAGGTTGGTCCAACGTCGGTCGAACGTCGCCGTCCACCGATTTTGAACTGACGAAAAAAAGGAAGTAAATTGGCAAAGCAACTCTTTCGGTCCCATATGATAGCTTAATTTTGCCAAATAGTTATTCCGACGTCGATATTGTATGACACGACGACCAGATAAAACATGAAAATTAGGGATGGTCCGACGTCGGTTGAATGTCGCCGTCCGCCGATAATGAACTAACGAAAATAAGGAAGTAAATTGGCAAAGTAACCTTTATTCTCAAATTTGAATAGGCTATAGCAACAAATCAACGTATAATTCAAGAATTGTATTAGGTCGGTAGGACGTTGATTTTCGACGGGTTGCCGACCGCGACCGTTACGATCGTCGGCCGACCGTCGTCCGACGAACAATTGCTGGCTGGACCATCAGCGATTCTAGTGACACTAGGCCTAGACTGTTGACTGTGATTGGTCTATCTGATCTTGCAACTTAGTTTTCTAGGTAGATCTTGTATCTTTCGTAACTTAGTTTTTGTGATTAACCTTTTCGCTTGTCTCATATGTGCTATGCAGTATGTTTCATGTTGCTTTGTATAATTAATCTATTTATACTTGAACTGTACATGTACATTTTATACTTGAACTGTATAATTGTTTGCGATGATATCAACATCATCATCATCAATCCAGTTTTAATTCGGTTTTTTCCACGTCACCGAAAGTGGCGGAATACACCTCATCCCCTCCGCGATCGCTCTTACTCCTTCCCTCCATCTCGTTCATCTGCAGCTTATTCGATCTTCAACCCGACTTTCTTCACACTCTCTTCCACCAGCCTCTTCCATGTCATTTTTGGCCGTCCTCGCTTTCGCTGTCCATTTACTTCCATCATCATTGCCTTCTTCAGTATATTATCATCTTCTCTTCTAATCACATGTCTATACCATCCTTACTCCATTCGCCTTTGCCATTCTATCCAACGTTTCCTTCAAACCCAGCATCTCCGTCAGCTCCTCCGTATTCTTTCTATCCACCAATTTTACTCCACACATTGACCTCACCATGGCTTTTTCAGTTCTTCTCAAAATCGCCATTTCATTTTCCCTCAAACACCATGTTTCACTTCCATACAACATTGCCGATCTTACACAACTTTGATAAACCATCCCTTTCATTCTCAAAGAAAACTTTCTTCCGCGTAACAACTCCCCGCATTCTCTAAATTTGATCCATCCTATTCTTACTTTTGAGGTCACGGCAGTTTCACACCCACCACTAGCATTCAGCTTGTCTCGTAAATAACAAAATCCCTTCACAGTCTCCACTTCATCGCATAATACCTCCACTGGTTTTTCCGTGCCATCTCCAACATCTGTGCATCTTCTACAAACAAAATCTCTGGCAGAACTGCAGGTCACCTTTTTCATCTTGATGCACCTTTCATGTATCCACTTCATACACTAAGTGCAACACACAGCGTTCGACCAAACCCTTTTCCCACATACTCCACAAGGATCTATTTTGCTCGATGTAATTTCACCTTCCGTTCCGCTCACCATCATCTTAGTCTTCCCAACATTCACTTTCAATCCCTTGCCTTCCAATGCTCTTCTCCACCTTTGGAACCTCTCCCGTAAATCTTCAAAACTTTCACTCATCAGCATCAGATCATCCGCGTACAAAATTTCACTCAACAATCATGCTCTGTTACAACATCAACCCCAATAGCAAATATTAGTGGTGATAGCACAGATCCTTAACGCACTCCAACCCTTACCCCAAATTCATCCAACGTCCCTGATCCAACTCTAACTTTCGTCCTTGAACCCTCATATAAACTCATCACTGCTTGCACCAACACTTCTGCCAATCCTTTCTTTCTTAATGCCCATTCCATCACTTTTCTCGGTACTCTATCGAATGCCTTTTCCAAATCCACAAAACACATGTACAACTTTTTCTCTCTTTCACAAAATTCCTCCTGCATTCTCCTCAGAATAAACAATGCATGAGTCGTGCCCTTCCCTGGCATAAAGCCAAATTGCATTTTATCTATCATTACCAATTCTCTAATTCTGTTCTCCAACACTCTCTCCACTATCTTCATTGCATGCTCCGGCAGCTTTACCCAGCTGTATGCTCCACAATCCATCACATCCCCCTTTTCTTTAAAGATTGGAACAACAACGCTTGTTTTCCATTCTTCTGGCATACCTTCTCCATCAAGCACTCTCTGACAAAGCTTCTTCATTACTCCCACACCAAACGTTCCACTTGCTATTATCATATCCATATATACTTCTGAGGGTCCAGCTGCCTTTCCCAACTTCATCTTATTCATAGCTTCCATCACCTCCTCATCAGTTACTCCTTCAACTGGTCCTTCAACCTTATCTACTTCTACCATCTGATCCCATTCATTTTCCACATTCACGATCTTTTCCATGAGTTCCTTCCATAATTTCCCACGATCTTTCTCACTGACTGCAAGTTTCCCATCTTTATCCTTCATGTAACCTCCACCATCTATGTCCCTTCCCTCCTTTCTCATGAACTTCACAAACTTGAAAACGTCGTTTGGTTTGGTGCATAGCGCATTCATTTCTTCTTCAGCCTCTTGTCTCATGGCTTTTGCAATTACTTTCTTTGTTTCGTTTCTGGCCTTCCTATGCTTATTTTTATTTTCCGCAGATCTATTTGTGCACCACAACTTAAACGCTTTCTTTTTCCGATCTATCGCAACCTTTACTTGCTCGTTCCACCACCATATGTTTCCCAGATCACCCCTCGCTTTCATCTTTCCACACAATTCATCGCAAGCTTTTAAAACTCCATTCTTATAAGACCCCCACAAATCCTTTGAATCAATGTCCACCAATTTTCCGATTCTTTCTTCAAATTTCTCTTTGATCTCTTTTTCCTTCAGCTTTCACACCTCCATCTCACTCTTTTATTCTTCTTCACTGACTTCTTCAATTTCTGCTCCTCCACATCCACCACTACTAGCCTGTGTTGCAATTTCCCAGGGATGACTTTCTCATCTCTTAGATACTTCCTCTTTTCCTTTCCAACTAAAACAAAGTCTATTTCTGTATCATTTCCACCCGAACTGTAAGTCACCTTTCTTTTATCCTTCTTCTTGAACCAAGTGTTTGCTACACACTACTCTTTCTGATCGCAGAAATCCAGCAACAATCTTCCTTCAACATTTCTTTTCCCTATTTCATACCCTCCATGTATACCTTCAAATCCTTCCACACATTTCCCAACATGGCCATTGAAATATCCTATTCCCAACACCAATTCAATTTCGTTTGCCACGCTCCACTCACATGCCATTTCCTCATAAAATCTCTTCTTCTCAGCATCTGGTTTTCCACTTTGTGGTGCATAAGCACATATTACTCTTACCACCTCTTCTTCAAACACTAATCCAATGGTCATGACTCTGTCACACCTTCTTCTGACTTCTACCACTTTCTCACACAGTTCTTCTTTTACCAGTATACCCACGCCTCCAATTTTATCATCATTTCCACACCACCATAGTTTGTACCTTCTTCCCTTGACGCCAAAAAAGCGAGCTCCTTCACCTCTCCATCTCACTTCCTGCAAACAACATACATCCACCTTTCGCTTTCTCAGTTCTTCGCACACCTCCGTTCCTCTGCCACATATACTGCCTACATTCCAGCTTCCAAATCTTACTCCAATCTGTTTTTCCACTTTCTCCTCATGAATTTTTAACCCGGGGATTCTTAGCACCCCCTGCTCATTTAAGGGCTGCCGGGGACTGGGGGCCAAAATTTTTCTTCTCATCATCATGAACAAAAAATCGAACCAAGTATTCTTTACCATCTTTTTGGAATCAATTATTTAAATCTTTCGTATTCTTTGATGTGATTCGAACCCATTTCAATAAAATTATGTTGAACTCATTCAAAGGGTTGAATGTATTCAGACTCTACGTTATCCAACGTTGTTTACAAATAACTTCTCAAAGCATAGTCTGCGCTGTTGACTTCGGTAATGCTGCAATTCTGCGAGTGCTTTTTTTTCTTTGATTACAGATGCGAATACTAGGCCTTATGCAGAAACTGGACTTAGTTTAAACACGACTTAGCGCTAAGTAGGGCTTACGTAAGTCGGGCTTAATTTGAAAGACTTAGCGGTATGCAGAAATGAGACTAAAACTGGACTTTGC
Organism: Trididemnum miniatum; assembly: GCA_964006365.1. Classification (NCBI taxonomy): domain Eukaryota; kingdom Metazoa; phylum Chordata; class Ascidiacea; order Aplousobranchia; family Didemnidae; genus Trididemnum; species Trididemnum miniatum. The sequence goes on from OZ023237.1 coordinate 5,803,184, forward strand.
TAAGTCTGGTTTAAAACTTTCTTTGACGCACGATCGGGCGACGATTGTTTACGCAATCATTACTGACGTCATAAGTCGGGTTTATGTCTGAATTTTAACAGTAGTTTCCGTGGAAACGTTGGCAATCGCCATTACTTGTGACGTAATTGCCCATTTGAAGTTGTTGCGAAAAAAATAATTTATACTAATGAAGAGTAGTGCAATGGCAAGTGATTACGATGTAAGCTTTTGGCAAATAATGAAAACCGTTGAGGTGAATCACAGTCGAGTGTTGAAAGATTTTCAAAATCCTCTTGAAATGTTAGGACCAGAAGAATTTCAAGCGAGGTATCGATTTACCAAGGAAGGAGCTATTGCGCTTTTTGATATTATCAAAAACGATTCTTTGCTGCATGGTCGAGCTCAAGTAATAGGCCTACCCGCAATGCATCAAATGCTTATAGCGCTAAGGTACTCTGCAACAGTGCATTTTCAAACGACCGATGGCGATTTGATAGGAGTTTATCAGAATAATTTCACGCATATCAAGATGCATAGAGAAGAGAAAAGCTGTATTTATGTGTTTTTCTTCAGATTTACCAGCGGTTAAGCGAAGCTTCTTTGAAATAGCCGCTTTTCCTGCGGTTGTTGGAGGCATTGACTGCACGCACATACCGCTAATATCTCTCGGAGGTGACGATGCCGAAGTGTATCGCAACAGAAAGGAATATTTTTCCATAAATGTACAAACAATATGCACAGCTAACCGAATTTTCACCAATGTTATCGCACGATGGCCCGGATCTACACATGATTCAAGAATTTTCGGAAACAATATCATACGGGATAAATTTGAAAACGGTGAGATTTGTGGCTTGCTTCTAGGAGACAATAGTTATCCTTGCAAGCAGTACTTATAATGACTCCGTTGTTGCACCCAGCAAATGATAGCGAGCGTGCATGTAATCGCAGCCATATAAAAACACGGGTTCGTAAAGAACAAGCGTTTGGAGTTTTGAAGCAACGCTTCCGCTGCTTGCTTATTCCGTTAAGAACTGGTTTAAATAATTCTTTACTGACTATTGTTGCTACCACGTGTTTGCACAATTTTGCCTTGAAAAGAAGAGAGCAAGATTGCTTGGATGTAGAAGACGATTTGCACAGCACATTTCAGCAATCAATAACAACTCCTAGCAGTGTTACGTCCGCACAAGGTCGAGCCCATCGTCAGCATCGTATTTCGCAGTACTTTTGAAAAGATATGCATGCTTTTTTGATTTTTGTGGTACAGCTGGTATACATAGGCCTATGATGTTGTTCGTCGATTTTTCTATTTTTGTTCACTATTCGATGGACGTATTGATGGCTACCATGTAGGCATGTTATTGCACGAAATAGCTACACGCTTGTCTTGCTTATTTACATGTCAAACTGGGTTGTCTGCAACAACATTGACTGACTAGTGTAAAACTGTTGCTTTTATCGTTAATTTAACTAATTGAAAAGTAATAAATTGTTGCAAGCTGAAATTTCACAACTGTTTTCGCCAGCGAAGTGTTTATGGCATCCCGCAGTGTCATTCTTTTGTAGTTGTTCAACAGCGCGTTCACTTTAAAACACTTCCCTCTTCACTGCAGCGCTATTTTAGTAGTAAAACTGAACTTAAGCCAGCAAGGGAAAAGGTTAAAATATCGCGGACGTAACTTCATAGCTAAGTCTGTTTTACAGTTAAAACCACTTTCTGCATACGAAATCCAAGATTTAAACCAGACTTAGCAAATTTTAGCTAAACTCTGTTTTAAGTCCAGTTTCTGCATAAGGAGCTGCAACTTCTTACTGCGAAGAGTTGTTTCAAGCAACCGCCTCAGAGAATGAGGTTGTCATCGACCAAAATATTATACCTAAAGTACTCCTTTTGAACAAACTATTACTCCTGCGCGACCAATGACCTTATTAATAAGCAAACCTTTGAGTAATGACAATGCGCACTTAATTATCCACGTTAATATCTGTTCACTCCAATTGTGAAAACCCCTCCATCACTATACTCCTTCTCTCCGAAACTCGCATAAACGCAAACCCTCATATCAACATTGATATTCCTGCGTACACATTTGTCCCCTTTTCCTCAATGTTGGTGCGTATTTCTCAAACCTTGTGACTTTCACCGATATCAATATTATTCAAAATTGCAAATACGAGGATGCAAAGCCAATGGCTTGAACTTAAAGTTCTTGAACAAGGCGATAATTGTATTATTTCGGTGATTTATCGTCACCCATGAATGACGCCGATGTTCTTTTCTATTCTGTAGGCGAAACACTGTAAACCTTGAACAACAAACGTAGCAAAGTAATACTAATGAGCGACGTAAACATGGAGTTAAGTTCCCATTCTTCTTTTAAATCTGAGTACATGCATGCGATTGAAAGTAACGCTTTCTCCAGTTTAATCACCAAGCCGACTCGTGTGTCTAGAGATTCACAAACGATTGCTGATCATCTTCTTACTGTACTATTAATACCGAATCTGTAATCTTAGTGTACTAATGATACCGAATCTGTAATCACACCTGGTGTCTTCCTATATTATAAGCTTGCCGACCACTATGCCATCTACTGTTTAATTTCCAACCCTGATTTAAGGAGACAAAAAAACGTCACAGTTCGTTCACTTTTTGCGATATTCATTGCGTGGATGGCACTAAATTTCGAAACGACATTGAATCTTTTCTTACGCCCCTGATGCTCGATGCAATTAGCTTACCTTTAACTCATTAATCTCTTGATCAAAATTTCAGCCAATTGGTTACAGCGTAGTATTTCAATTTCACAATCTCAAAGGTAATCGAGAAACATGCACCCCTTTGAACTGCCACACGAAAACGAAAAAGAATACAAAACAAACCTTGGCTCGCTAAAGGTTTATCATTTCCTTCACAAATAAACAGACACTCTACAAAAAGTTTTTCCTCAGTAACAATGAATTTGGAAAATGATATTACAAAAAATATGCCAACAAGCTGAAAACCTGGAAAAAATCTATCAAAAAAGAATATTATACAACAATTAAAGAAAAGAGAAATACTGTGATTCAAAAGAATTCTGGAAATTTATCGATTCGGTGGTTCCCTCAAAGCGTTCTTCTTTCCTTCCCCCTACCAAAATAAAAGTTAGTAACACTGAAATTGTTAACCCCGATGACATTACCGAATAATTTGACAACTCACGTCATTCAGGATTTCTTAACAATTGACCTGAAACACTTTCATTGGTATACACCCAGCAAGATACATTCCCATAAGCTAAAATATCTATGTGCATCCAAAGACCTTTTATTTAAAAACACAAAGTAAAAACCTCAACAGACTGTTTCACCTCAGCGGATCATCAGAAGGTATCTAAATTAGAGTTTAAAATTAGCCTGATAGTTAATAACTGATAGTAAAATTGATAGACTACGCTTTCGACAGTGAAAACCTGACATGAACCATATTAGCTTAGAAGGAGGGTTGTCTTCGCTGCGTACAGCTCACTGCTGAAGTGAGCTAGTCACAAGTCATGTGACTTGCAAGTTGAGGTGAAACAGTCTGTAGCTGAGAATCCGCTAAAATGAAGCAGTCTGTAGAGGTTTTTACTTTGTGTTTTTGAATAAATGTAAATGCTCTGACCTTGGTCATTGAGCCCTTTTGTCACAGAAAGCAACCATTTTCCGCAATTGCATTCAAATACCTAAATGTGCCTAATCTTGTTTTCTTTGAGTAGCCTCTTAAGGCATCACCGAATTTGTAATAAGGTTCTCACTACAGTCACCTGATGAGTTTCAATAATAATGAACATCGGTTCGTGGATTGTGATAACCTTGGCAATGTTACCGAGTAAATATTTGGATCAAGGTTGTGATTTCTTACAGAGGTGTCTGATGGTAAGTGTGATGCCTTAAGAGGCTGCTAAAGAAAATGCAATTGGGCGTATTTAGGTCTTTCGATGCGCATAGATATTTCAGCTTGTAATGTAGCCTACTTTGTTGGGTGTATTCCAATGAAAATATTTCTGGACAATTATTTTACAACTATTTTGTTGAAATCGCCCATGATAGCACGGAGTGTTAGCTCCGCCGAAAAAAACTGACTTGAAACCTTTCTTCTTGAAAAACTCAGAATCTCGCACTTAAGTACTTGACCCTCCACAACAGAGTTGTCAATCGGGCTCGGGTTGTTCGAGCCGGGCTCGGGCTTGGATTTTGAAAAATTGTCCGGCTTCAAACGGGCGGGACGCCGAAGCGAAGTCGAGATTTTCAGTGAGTGATAGGGTTTTCGCGATTGTTGGAATGAAGCTAAAAGAACACCTGGTTTAAATTTTGTTGTTCGGAGCTGATGTGACTGTGGATGGGTAAAAGTAAAACTTCTTTGACCTGCTTTGTTCATTAGAAGTTGTTTGTGTTGACTTGAAGCGGACAGTGTTACTTGCTTGATGACGTAATAATTTTTGTGACCCAATTTGATTCTTTTTGTTTTCATTAATTGATTTGTAACTAGCACGTTGTCAACTTTATTTTGATGTTTCTCCACGTGTGAGCGCCTTTGCAATGAACAGCTGTAGATAGAAATATTATTGCAAGCAAAAGTGTTCAGATAATTTGCGAATTAGTCAAAAGTTCTGCATGAATTTTAGATACACGCACAGTAGGCCTATTCCACTCTATAGCTACAGCAGTTTTATTAGTGGAGACAGATACCTTTTTTACTTTGTCCGTAGGGTACGAACTAACAATATTTTTTAGTTATAGTTCTGTTTCTAATGAAGTTTAAAACTAGTAAATATCATGGATGAAGGATGTGCTGCTAACAACACGTTAGACGACGAATTTTTTTCTTGGAATACTGATGATGATTTATCTGATGAAGAAGACGTTTGTGTTGCAACTAATGATGATGGCACTGTTGCTTGCACAATCTCATTTGAATCATATGCGGAAAGCAGTGATAGTAGTGAGGAAGAGCATAACGATGGAAATGATGACCGTGCTTCTCCGCAACCTCAAACTACATCTTTATTACCTAACCAGATATCAGGAAAAAATGGTGCTGTGTGGGAGCATTTTTCATCTAGAGTACCCGGAAGAACTAGGGCACATAATATTTTTACTGCCAATTCCGGTGTTCCAAGAGCAATTGCAAGAAGTATTGTGACCCCATATGACGCTTGGAAGCACTTTATTCACCAAAGTATCCTGAGAATCATTGTGAAATATACCAACGAGGAAGCTCAGCGCAGAGGCAACACTTCATTTTCGTTGGACTTGCAGAAATTGGAAGCTTTTATTGGACTTCAATACGCACGAGGAATCTACGGAAAAGACCATCCAGTTGCGTTTTCATGGAGTGAAAAGTATGACATTCCAATCTTCTACGAAACAATGGGGCGCAATTCTTCCCTCGAAATTTTAAAACTTATAAGATTTGATGATAAGCCTAACAGAATTAGGCGAAGACCGAACGTTGATAAGTTTGCACCGATAAAAGAAGTCTTTGAAAAGTTTTCTTCACTCTGCCAAAGCAAATATGTGTGTGATTTTTTCTTACTGTTGATGAGCAACTAATGCCTTGCAAGTCGCGCTGTCCCTTGATTACATTTATGCCAAACAAACCCGACATATACGGGATCAAATTTTGGGTGGTTGTGGATGTCAGCTCGAAATATGTCACATCATCTAACTGGAAAGGGATGCAACATCACTTGCGGCAACTTCTTTACATCTTTGCCACCAGCCAAAAAGCTTGCAAGAGAAAGATTTCTGTTGTGGGAACAATGAGGAAAAACCGGAGAGAATTACCGAGAGAAATGACGAAGGCAGAAAAGGGAAGCTTACATTCTAGTAATTTCTTTTGGAATAACGATTCTCGAAGCCTTTTTGTAAAATATTACGCTAAACCTAAAGAAACAGTATGCTTGCTTTCAACCATGCATCAGTCACCAGACGTGGACCAATCTACGCAAAAGGAAAAGCCAAAAATGATTCTGTTTCACAACAAGAATAAAGTTGGAGTGGATTGCTTCGACCTCATGGCTCGTTTGTACACCACGCGAACCGCATCCCGAAGATGAGTGTGAGGGTAAATATCCTGGACATTGCAGCAATAAACGCTTGGGTACTCTACAAGAAAGCTACACGAAAGCGAATTAGCCGCAGAAAAAAATTTTTTTTTCTTGTAGAAAAACTAACGAACACCAAGGAAAAAATGGCGCCGATACTGTCACCCTTAGAAGCCAATTAAATTGTGTTGCACCAAAGAATCGTCGTCATTGCCGTGAAGCAAATTGCAATAACATGACTGTAACTTTATGCATGAAACGCAACCATCCATCTTGTAGAAGTTGCTCCGAAAACAACACAAGGGTTGTTCACGTCACATGTAAAAAGTGTTTCAGGCCGCAGTAGAGAATCGTAGCTGTGTTATTTTAATAAAGTATGTGGGACAGTGATTGATTTCACTAGGCTACAAATGTTTGTTTATCTCTTTTTTTGAGTGTTTCTTTATGTTTTTGGGGTCGCTGATGCCGATTTTGGAGTTAGTTTTTGCGTAGTGTCAACGGCTTTGAAAATATTTGCAACAAATTGAAGTTCCTAATATACGAAATAATCATACAACTTTAGTATTAAGTGACATTTACCGTACTTTTCAATATTGTGTTATATCATTTATGACATTTTGTTGTTGTTTTTATCACTCTTTAAATGGTGTCGAAGATGTAAATTAGCAAATTGTCATTCACTCCCACGTGATTTGACACAATTTTGGCGGGCTACTAATGCACATGTCTGAACTGGTCCAGTGCCAGGACAGCCAGCAGGATAGAGTAGGTTTATTATTCTAGGTGGATCGTTGAATCTGGTAGCAATTGTTCTTAGTTTAACTGTTTGACATATTGCAAGTTAGTCCTACTACAGTGAAGTTGCTCAGTTTAGAAATATGCTCTATTTTATTCGATTTTGAAGGTTAAATCTAGTGCTATTGACATTTTAAACTCTTCAGTAAATATGAGTCTAAAAAGACCCTGCAAAATTAGTTCTGACTGTTTCTGCTACGTTTATGGCTACTTAATCCACGGCAAATGAAGCACAAAATAATACCAGAAACGAAATTCTTCAAAGCCTATGATTCATATTTTGGCATGAAGATGGGTGACCAAGATAAATCTTGGGCCACACAGTTTTGCTGTGGAAATTGCAGATCCACATTAGAAGGATGGATGCGCGGAGGTCGTAAATGTATGCCGTTTGCGATTCTCCGAATCTGGAGAGAACCCACTAATCATCATGATAACTGCTATTTCTGCACGGTCGACATTTCCAAATACAAAAAAACAAAGGATAGGAAAAAGGTTGTTTATCCAAGTATACCTTCATCCATTGCGCCTGTCAACCGAGGCGCAGAATTGCCTATTCCTCAAATTCCAACAACACGTGCTATATCATCAACCTCATCGGAAGACGACGATGCTGATTTTGAGGTTGGCGCTAATTGTTCCAGCAAAGATCCTCATTTTCCGAATCAAGATGAATTAGATGACTTATCTAGAGACTTAGGTCTTACAAAAGCAAAAGCAGAGATACTTTCTTCCCGCCTCAAGGAGTGGAATTTGCTTGCTTTTTCATGCAAGATAACCAAGCCAAGAAAACGGTATGTGACCTTTGCAAATTTCTATACAATGTTCTCGGATTCGGATCATTCTTCACTTTGTTATTGTACTGACATACAGGGCTTGCTTCAGGAAATTGGAATTGTGTACTCAGCTTCGGATTGGCGTTTATTCATTGACAGTTCTGAGCAAAGTTGAAAGCTGTCCTTCTACATATTGGTAATGTGTATCTATCCATTCCAATAGCACATTCTGTTCGGATGAAGAAAGATCGTGAATTCGTAAAAATATTACATGAATTAATTCGATACAATAATCATAATTGGGACGTTTGTGGAGATTTCAAAATGATAGCATTTCTTTTGGGATTGCAAGGAGGTTATACGAAACATTCTTGTTTTTTTTGTTTGTGGGATAGCAGAGCGGATGAGCAGCACTACGTGGTTAAAAGCTGGCCACCTCGCGAAGATCTCACATCAAGTTTCCACAACGTTTTAAACTTACCTCTTATAGAAAGGAGCAAAATTTTACTTCCTCCATTGCATATTAAAATCGCTCAGGCCAAACAGTTTGTGAAGAGCTTGAAACCGACAAGCTGTGCCTTTCGCTGTATTAAACAGATGCTCCCAAGCATATCTGAGGCAAAAGTCAAAGGAGGTATATTTTGAGATGGGCAGTATTGAGATAGTTGTATCGACGATACGTATCGCGCGATACTTTTGTATCGATATCGGTATCGATTAAGTGTTTAACTACACTATCGCGTATCAGTATCGATTAAGCATGTTTTTGTGCATCGCCGATACAAGTATCTCGATACTGTTTTTGAGCACGATCAATCTTACCAGGTGTTGACTGCGCGTTTATTCACGGTTTCTGAAGAATGTGAAATGAAGCTAAATTCCCTCATTGATTCAAAGCGACGTACTGCCCGCAAATTTCTCTTACTACTAGCCTATTTGCGTAACGCCATTGAACGACGTTAATTGTGCAATTATGACATGTCCCAATTAACAGCTCAGATGGCCCAGTGGTAAGAGCGTCCGCCTCGGGAGCTGTAGATTGGGTTTTGATTCCGAGTCGGGTCAAACCAATGACTTTAAAATTGGTATTCACAGCTTCCCTGCTTGACGCTCAGCATTAAAGGGACAGTGTAGAGAACAAGCCGGCAAGTTTACTTACTGTGTCATTGAGAAGGGCACTAAGCGGAATTCCCCCATCTTGGTGCGGTAGACAGAAGGCTGGCAACTCCTAAGCGAGCTCGTGTAGCGCATTGATCGCTTTTTCGTGATAGGAGGATACATGTGCAAGAAAATAATAAAAAATACGTGATATTTTTACGTTTTGCCATTGTCCGCAGATTGGAAACTTGTAGCAGTTTTTTTAATTTATTTGTAAGCCAATTTTTTTAATTGATTGTTTTGGCGATACGAGTATCGACATTGGTATCGATTTAACACCTCTTCAAAGTATCGTGTATCGGTATCGATTAACTCTATTTTTAAGTATCGTGTATCGATATCGATTAACTCAAAAACTGAGTATCGCGCCCATCTCTGGGTATATTTGTGGGGCCACAAATAAGAAGAATGTTGGCATCTGAAAAGCTGGAGGGACAAATGTCTGATTTGGAAAGAAATGCTTGGCAAGCTTTTAGAATGATTGTGGAAGTGTGAAAGGATTTCTAGGAAAAAATCGAAGAGACGACTATGCAATGTTGGTGTCAAATTTGATTAAAAGTTATGAAAAGCTTGGTAGCCGCATGTCCTTAAAGTTGCATTTTTTGCATTCTCACTTGGATTTTTTTAGAGACAACTTGAGAACGTAAGTGAAGAGCATGGTGAAAGGTTTCATTAAGATATCCAAGTGATGGAAAAGCGCTATCAAGGGAGGTGGGACGAAGCCATGATGGGAGACTATGTATGGAATTTGGTGCGGAAATGCAACACCACATACAAGCGAAAAAGTTATTCAAATGTCCATTTTTAATAAATGACATTGCAGTGCTTTTGAATTTCTTATTGTGAGTTTTTTAAATTTTGTGTGTAATATTTCGAATAATATAGCCATGAGTTTTGTATTACACAAACTTCAAATCGTAAAATCATTTAACTTCAAATAGTGGCAAAACCATTGGCACTACAAAATTTTCAATATCATTTTTGAAATCAGCGCCCCAAAAAACATAAAATAACATTATAGTCTTATGATAAACACATTTCTCAAAAAATTTTGATGTCCAGTGTTTTGTAATACACTTTTCTGACATTTTGTTACAAGCTTTCTTGACATCGGTGGCGAGATAACTTCAAACTTTTGAAGAAAACACATTTGACAGGGTAACTATTAAGCTGAGTCGAAATCAACTCATCGGCAAATGCAGGGGTAAAAAAAATTTGGTAAAGCTAGTGTTAAACACATTGTACAAAATATTTACGATTTTATATTTGTGGAATTTTCGAGCGCTTTCAGGAAAAATTTTGTCTAATTTATAGTTATTTGTTGGTAATTTCTTGCTTCGAATTTGAAAAAAATTCGCTGTAAAAATGCAGTAAATCAATGACAAAAATATATCTATATTTACAAATCATACTAAATCCAAACTTCTAAGGTTGATTAACCTTAGATGTTGCCCATGAGCCAGCTTGGCTCATGCAAATGCCCTGTAATTGCCATGCAATTTTTTTGATTGGGAGGTTAATGGTAATTTTGTGTCTGTGTCGGGCAACTTTGTCCCATTTTCGAATAAGATAAGGCAAAATGAGCTGCAAAGCATGAAATTCAAATCATCCTATCGCACAAAAAATAATAATTAAATAAATAATGTGCTCAGCTGCGAACAGTGTTGCAGCTCTGTTGCGGTTGAATCTATTCTAAACGCAACTCGATAGAAGAGAGTTCAATCGCTTTTTATTTTGCGTAGACTTCTTTAACATTGCAGCTTCCCGTTTACTACTTCTTTGTAGTTGGGTAGAAAAAGGATCACGTCAGATGCTGTGACCGGCCACAAAAAGACTACAATTTTCAAGTACGGAGAGCCTCTTTTAAAACAATGTGTCAACAAATACCGGAAAATAATTTATTACTAGTAAAATTCTTTTTTACGTTATTAGAAATGATGTAGCCCTTCTTTTACATACTGTATTAAGATAACGACATATCTTATGCAAAATCTCCACTGCAAATAACAACTTGGCGGGGCTTTTTCTTGCTGAGTGAAGAAAGACCCGATTAGGCTACGTATTATCTCAAGTGGAACAGAACATGTCACTGAATTTCAAACACCTTTTTGTTTGAGCAAATTTATTACCGGCGCTGCAATGTCATTGCTTTTAACGTTATAATTACTTACCTTGCTGTTGTAATTTCCAGAGATTGGGAATAAACTGCTTGTTGGACGTCAAAATAGTCAGCAGTTGAAACGCTATCAGGAGTCACCATGTTAAGCTGCACTGTTGAAACAATGTTGTTTCTTTTTCTCGAAACGAAATTATGTTAATTTGAAACCAGTCTTCCGCTCCTGCTTTCCCTGCAGGCCTACGACGTTCACGTAGAATGCGACTTAGAGACGATCAACACACTGTGGAAACTGTAAATTAACTCTACGATTCTCACGTCTGTTAGCAAAAGATTTTACGACCATGGTGATTATGGAGCATTTTTTCTTTATCTACGGGAAATAGCAACTTTGTTAAACATTTCAAACAAGTGATTTTGAATTTTTCATAAATCGCGATCTTTTGATTTAACTAAACAGGGCTTTTGAACTTTCCAATCGACAGATCAGTGGTTTTAGGGCTATCCCCAGGCCTTCAACCATTAGGGGTGTTTCTAATGCTAGCAATTACTGCTTTTCTAGCTCACTGTTCATATACTTTTCTGGAAAATAAGTCACAGTCAAATTCACAGCAATGACTTTTCTGGGGAGCGTTTCTAGAAAGCAATTAATATTACTGCATTACTGCCAAGCAGTGCAATGTGCAGTCTATTAATTGAACTTGCAATGGCGGTGCCACAGGTTTCCAGTACTACACTACATATTAAACAAATGGAAATCATGCGTTTTCCTTACATCATTGCAGTAAGTTGCCAATTCAAAACTTTAAATATTCAAAACAAACATGTTACATAAACCTGAGACTTCCGAGACAAGAGTATAACTTTGACGACCGACCAAATTTATGTCGTTTTGATTCTGACATTATGCTCGGAGAAAGTTTATTATAATCATATCTCTTTGCTTTCTGATGGTAAAACAATTTTTGAGAAGAGTGAAAATACCGCATTAAAAAATCTCTCATTGTCGTTGAGGTAAGTTATTTTCCTGTCAAAACTACCAAATAGTGATGGACTACTGATGGTCACATGAATAGACGGGTCGGATGGTTACATGAATAGTATTCAATATCTTATAATTCATTCATTCATTTTCTAAACTCGCTTATCGTTGGGAGGTTGCGGGGTCAATGTCTTAATCACGTATTTATCCACTAATGCAAGAAATAAAACAATAAATCTTGTTTAATATAACCTAAAGTTTAAACTTCACCATGAATAAAGATCAAAACGTACATAACATAATGAATTTATCATTTTGTCATAATGTACGAACTGTCCTTCAATAACTACTAAAGCTAATGAGATATCTGAGTTGACCGAGTGCTTGGTGCATGGGGCTCCGGAACTGGTTTCGCGAGTTCGATGCTCAATGGGACATCTTCCATGATCCATTTAATACTTCAATAATATAAACAGCTTAGTTGCAATTATGTGGCGAAAAAAAAATCGCTCGTAGTGATCACAGTTGCCAACAAGTTGCTTGATCTCTGGCTAGTGACTAAAGCGATTGCTGTAGTTTCACAAGCGCAGTAAGGTGAGGCAATTGCTTGTTTCAAAAGCTCGCAATGACACTTTGGTGAGAGCATAGCGATAGGCAAATGTCAGGAATGAGGTCTTGGGCCACATTACAGGGTAAGGGTGGGTACAGTCTGTGGGCCGATCAAAATCCCTTCACGGGCCAAACGCGGCCCGCGGGCCGTATGTTGCCAATGCCTGGTCTAGACCAAGACTTGGTAAATTTGTTCGAGACCGAGAAGAGACTACTGGGCCAAAGTTGCAGAATCCAAACTTGCACGTACTGTATGGGCCTTATTGATTATTGAGAAATGCCGATTTTCAACATCTTTGCTGTTGAAAGCAAACCTGCTGCTGTAACAAAATGTATGGTAGAACACAAAAACCGAACTTAGGCCGCAACCATTGCAATAAACAACACAGTCCATTAGAAAGTGACAGCAAAGCTCAATTGGTAGAGAACGCCCGGCTTGGCAGCGGAAAGGTTGCAGCTCGATGCTCAAAATGAACAATGCAGATATGGGCAACTTTTTTAAATTCAAGGGCCATTTTGAAAAATGTAGTATTTACTGGGGACCGCACTGCTAATAAAGCTGCAAGTAGTCACACACACATCCATTCAAAGATAAAGTTGTGACGTCATTGTAAAGACTGCGACGTCACTATACAGAGCTTCACAGTTAACCGTTGCTGCCTTTTTCTGCCTCCTTAAGCACTTATGCGATCGATTGCTGCACCAGTGTTGTGAGATACTATGGTTGCGTTTAAATAAAAGATTAAAAAAGTAAGGGTTCCACCATGATGAACAGTGAATACTCACGTAGCTTTATTTGAGAAAAAATAGTTGAAAGGGCCAAATAAAAAGTGGCAAAGGGCCGCACGTTGCCCACCTCGAGAATAATGCGTCCCATGTCTTAAGAGAAGACACTAAAATCGTATTTTCTAATAAAGGTCATGCTACCTACCCAGATTGAAGGCTATTTCTCCAAGAGACCTAAAAGTGCTTGATAGTGGCGGGTGCAAGATTGTATGGGACAGTGCCTGGTGCCGTTACTTTAGCTTTTACTGAGAAAGCAATTGGGCTACCACATGCTTTGTTTGTTTGTTTATTATTTCGGCGACAGCTAAAAGTACAAAACTAATCAGAAAGAAATGATAAAAATAAAAAGCGACGCCACAGAGTCTATGAGAAGCCCAGAAAATGGCTTTTAATCGATTGTTCAAGGAACTATCGATTCATAGACTCTGTAATCAAAATAGGAGAAAAAACAAAAAATAAAGAAAAGAAAACGTATAAATAACCTAACTATAAAGGAGATAAATGCGAGGATCCCGAGAGTGCTTGAGGAGTAAAAGTGATATCAAATTCAAAAGTGTTAAATTAATAACCGTTTAAAAGCAGTAGTTTTAATCCTTTTTTAAATTGAGCTAGGTTTTTTGATTGTTTAATTTCATTAGGTATTTCGTTCCATAAACTAACGCCAACCAGTTTAATTGACTGCTTGCAAGTGCTTTTTTTTTAAATACAGGAAGGTGCAGGTTGTTTGATTGTTTTGTTTGGCGGGAATGAATTTAAGTTACGCTAAAAAAAGTTGTTAAAGCAATCAGGTAACATGCGCTGAAGAAATTTATAAACCAAGCAGCAAATTTCGAATTTAAACTTATCTCTAACTTTGAGGATGGCAAATTTTTTGTAAATGTCGTCGATATTGTTACGAGGATTACGGTGGAAAATTAGCTGAAGGATTCTGTAGCACAAGCTCTGAATTTCAGCTACTTTTGAAAAATTAGTAGTACACCACGTGGTGATACAGTAATTAAGGTGTGTTGATGCAGGCGAATGAAATGTAGATAACAGACAACTTGTACAGTATTCAGACAATCACATGCTTTATAAATTATTCCCAAGCATAAACGAAGTTTACAGCGGATGGATTTGGTATGGGATTTCCAAGTGAGGTTGTTAGAAAAGGTGACGCCAAGGAATCAAAAGTTGTGTACCTCAGAAATCGGAATATTATTAACGGAGATTACATGATCAGGATTTCGGACCAAGCGATAAGGTCGTGGAGTCAGTATCGTAAATTTTGTTTTGGAAATATTTAAGGTTAATTTGTTGACATGAAGATTATTATGAATTATGTAAAGGGATTCATTAGCAGCACAGAACAAATCAGATAGAGACTTAGCATGTATGACAACCGTTGCATCACCAGCATACAAAATGGTTTCATAATCAATGTCTTGAAATACATCATTTAAATAGATTAAGAACAAAAGAGGGCCGAGAGTAGAACCCTGCGGCACTCCAAATGAGATAGGCTTAACATTTAAGTATTTGTCATTAATACGAACTTTTTGCTCGCAATTGTCGAGATAATTACGAAACCAGTCATTGACGACACTGCGAAAGCCATAGTTTCTAAGCTTAGTAAGAATTGTATCATGATCCAGAGTATCAAATGCTTTTGTGAAGTCTAAAAAGATGACCAAAACTAAATTATTGTCATTAAAAAAATCAGAGATTTTGGACGACAAGTAGGAACAAGCTAAATGGGTTGAAAAGGTAGGTTTAAAGCCAAATTGTAACTTGTATAGGATATTGTTTTGGTTAAGAAAAAATAGGATACGCTTATGTACAGGGTGGGGCAGAAAGGACGGACGTTTTAGAAATGGTTATAACTCAGCAAAAGTAGTAGTTACATACATCAGACCGGTACCATGTAATCCGTTACAGCTTAGCATTTTTCTTTTAGTTACCCACCCATCGATCTGTTGCGCATTACCAATTGTTTTTTCTTTTTAGATGTGTAGGCCTAAATTAAATTTTCAGGATTAATGATGACTGTGTGGACGATAGAACATCGCGTGTTTGCCTACGACAGTTTCGTAAAAAATAACGAGTCTGTCACAGCTGTTCAGCATGAGTTCCGGCGTCATTTCAAGATTCACCGAAATGATTCTGTTCCAGCCCGTAACACAATCTTACGTTGGGTAAAATCACTTCGTACTCGAGGTACGCTACAGAATGCAAGACCGGTTGGGGCCCCACGAACTGCAAGAAGCCGGGAAAATGTGGAACGCGTCAGGCAAGCTTTGCTTCGGAGTCCAAGACGCTCGGCTAGAAGGCATTCTACTGAACTTGGGATCAGTGCTCGGTCAGTAAGGCGTATTTTGCATGAAGACCTGCATTTCCACCCATACAAAGTGGTCATTACACAGCAGTTAAAACCAATAGACCATCAAAAGCGGCTTAACTTCGCACGACAGATGAAAACAATTTTTGAGGCAAATGACAATCTTACTTTGTTAATGAGTGATGAAGCTCATTTTCATCTAAATGGCACGGTCAATAAGCAAAATTTTCGTTATTGGGCTACTGAAAACCCAAGAGAAATTCACGAAAGACCACTACACAGTCCAAAAGTGACTGTCTGGTGTGCTATGGGAAAAACGGCCATTATCGGTCCATACTTTTTCGAAGACGAACATGGAAATGCTGTTACTGTTAACTCCAAGCGCTATATTGAGATGATAAATAGCTTCTTTGTGCCTGCATTGCGACGAAGACACATGAACATCCAACATGTGTGGTTTCAGCAGGATGGGGCGACGGCTCACACAGCCAGAGCATCCATGGCCGTTCTTCGTCCTCTTTTCCAGGATCACCTCATTTCCAGGTTTGCTGACACTCCTTGGCCCCCTAGGTCCCCTGACTTGTCCATGTGTGATTATTTTTTGTGGGGGCACCTCAAGGCTTGTGTATATGTGCATCGTCCCCGTACACTGGACGAGTTGAAGAACGCTATACGCGTGGAAGTCGCTCAAATCGACAGAGAAATGTTGGAGAGAGTCGAAGCCAACTTCCATCAACGCCTTCAGAAATGCATCGACGAAAACGGACACCATATGAGGGATGTTGTTTTCCACACGTGATTGTGTCAAATGCTATTTCTATACGAACACATTGATATCAATAAAATTTGCTTGTACGTACAATTCATTATTTTGTGAACTTTTCAAAAACGTCCGTCCTTTCTGCCCCACCCTGTACTAATTTCTCCAATATTTTGGAGAAGGCACTTAACACACTTATTGGACGATAATTTGAAATCATTTGAACGTTACCATGTTTGTATATTGGCGTAACCTTTGCAACTCTAAAAACCGAGATATATTTGCCAGTAGAAAGGGATTGATTGAACATGTTCGCCAGTAATTCAAGCGTAAAAGATGGCAGATACCGTAAGAGTTTGGTTGGTTTGGTTGAGAATTCGTCCACGCCACAACTGTTTTTGGGTTTAATACCTGAGATAATCTTTTTAACTTCATAGGCGGTTGTTGGCGTGAAAAAAAGGAAGAAGAAATTTTAGAAGAATTAGATTTGAATTTTAGGTTCGAAGGGCTGGGAGGTGAACTCAATTTGGCTCTTAATTTACTGGCGATTGAAGAGAAATGATCATTGAACGACTCAACAATTTCATCTGAGTCAGTAGCCTAAGCAATTTGTCATCACCTTTTATGCAATTTGGCGAAATGGAAAACTTTTAGCCAATGATACCATTGATCACACTCCACGTTTGCTTTAACTCGTTTCGACAAGAAGCAAGACGTTTTTGGAAACATTGAGATTTCTTTGTTTTAATGAGTCTTTCGTAGTGGTTTCGAATTCTGTGATATGCCAATTGCGATTCGAGATTGTTTTTGCGTGAAGATCGTACGTACGCAGTCCGTTTTTCTTTTTGCAGCGAACGAAGTTCGGCTTCAAACCAGCCGCAAATTCTAGATTTTGGCTTCATGCGGGTTATAATGGGAAAGGCTTCGTTATAATTAATTTGTATTTTTTCCAGAAACATCGTGAAAGCGAGATCAAGGTCATTTTGTTCATAAACTTCACGCCAACTAACATCATCTAACATTTCTTGAAAGCGATGGATATTATTATCGTTAAAAATTCTAATGTTTTCAGCATTTGAAGTACGCAAGGTGGAGACAGGAAGCTGAGTACATTGAAATACGGCAAAATGATCAGAGATTGGATCAGTAAAAATGGCACTTTTGCATGGATGCATATAATTGTTGGTATCAAGGAGAGTGGCGGTAGTGGATATACGAGTTGGTTTATTAGTTAAGGGAAATAACCCATTTGAAAACACATTTCGTCCACAAACAAATCAGTTTGCAAATCAGGATCAAGCAAATTACGGTTAAAGTCGCCCATTAAAAAGACAAGTTTTTTTCACGCTTCAGCTTACCAAGGACAAGAGAAAAAATATCAAAGAAGTTATTGTTTAAATCGCTATTGTTAGAAGGTGGTCTATAGACGTTACCGCAGATAATGTTAAATTTGCCCAGTTTAATTTCGACGAATAGGCCTACTGATTCAAAACAGCCTTCTTCAAACATTGATAGATCGTCACGAAGCCAATCTGTTAAATTTTTACAAACGAAAAATCCTACACCACCGCTTTTAGATTTCGATCTAGATTTAGAAAAAAATGGGTTTCATGTCTGACCCAAACATGGGTTTGATGTCTGACGCTGACATAAACCATGAAGTATAACTACAATAATTTTCATGTTTGGCCCTCATGTAAAGTATCATCCACGAGCTAAGCTTGAGTTTCAGGTTTGGTCCAAAAATATAAATCTCTATTTGAGTCGGGTCTAAGCGATCTCTGCAACTCTAAGATAACCCTTGCATAGGAGAATCAGGCGCAAGCACTCATATCTAGACCCCGTCTAGTTGTGCGTACATGTGTGGTCTTAGAGCCTAACTTGGCTCAAATCAATCCACACAGGGATTGTATAGGTAATTTCAAAAAATAACCGGCTTAATCAGGTAAAACGAACTTTTCAGGCAAAAATCATTTAAAATTCTTTTGTTTCAACTCAGTTATTCTAGTTGGTCCTGGTACAACCACAGACCGTGCACGTAAAGCAAAATAATTACTTAATCAGATATAAAATTTCGAAAACATTGCAGGAAATATCTTGATTCTGGTATAGTGCGAACGCAACACTGTTCAGGTAAAAACCATTTAATCAGATGAAAAGTTTCGAAAAATACCCTACTAAATACCAAAGCTTTACAGGATAGAAAACGCGATGCACTAAGATTTCGCATAGTTCATTAATTGAATATTGCTTTGACAGAAAAGAACTGAACTTATAGTTACAGCTAAGCAAAAGCAATGAATCAGTACGTCAACTTCGCAAACGCAAAAACTGTTCTCTGCAAAGGCTAAACAGCTTGTAAAAGGAATATATTAGAAGTTTCAGGTAAATGTAAATCTCAAATTTTTGAAACTTTTTCGGTGACAAATCTCAATTATTATTGTCACAACTTTTATAAGCCACCCAAATCCACGTTTTTGTAAGCCGCCCAGTAAACCACCCAAATCTACACTTTCTAACGTCATACTTAGCATATAATTTTTTACAATGAGAATTTACCAAAATGTCGCGTACGAAATAGAGCTTCTTGAAATTTTGCGCAAAAACAACGTATCGGTTATTACGAGAATGAAAAAACTTGAGTAATTGAGCGGTTGGTCCAAAAAGTTACATGTCTGCAACATGCTAGGACACGCAAGACAGATCCAAAAAACAAACTATAAAACAGTGGACGAAAAGCATACATATTGCTACAACCTAATGCAGGTATGGCTGAAAAGATGCAAATAAGCACTATTAAAAATAGAAATAGAGCACCAGCATATGCCAAGGATAGCTTATGACACTCCCAAAATATTGTTTGGGATTTTTGGTCTCTACAATGTGAAGTTAATGGAAATCGACTTTTGCCAACAAGAATCACGCACTACAGATGGTAAAAATGTAAAAAAATGCAAGAAGTAAAATTTCAATCATGCCCACAGCCAGGGGAGGAGGGCGCTCCGACCCTGGAAAAAATTTTGCCCCCCCCCAAAAGAAAATCAGTTATTAATGCGTGTATTGCCTACCTAAAAATTTTTGCCCCTAAGCATGTTCATCTAGCTAGAGCAGTGGTTCTCAAACTTTTTTAAAAAAATTACGCAACGGTCCCCTAGCAATTTTTTTAATGGCTCACGGTCCCCATGAAAAATTAACACAAAACAACACGTTGATTTTTTATTGTATCAATGTGACGAGGGCACTTGCTTCTTTGCAAACTTATTAAAGGAAAATGAACAATTTACTAGAGTTAGACTAAAATCACACATCGCAGTATCCTTCTCCGAAACCAATACTGCTGCCTCCACCCACCAGGTTTTTACTTTTAAGCCATCCGCAAAAAAACTTGATCCTTTTTGCTACTGCACGTTCTCCATCATTCGCAGACTTCACGCTAAAGGAGCCATTGCACTAATGTGACATCAAATTGCTTCTTGCGATATCATAAATGCCTATGTAGCCTGTAAGGTTTCATGACAAATTGTGTTTGTTAAGTTGATTGGAAGAAAAGTTGCCTGAAAACTTAATTTTACACAAAATTTTTTCTTCAGGATCGTCATTTTAATTTTTTTGGAAGGTGCTTCGCGGTCCCAGAAAATTTGTCTCGCGGACCCCAAAAGGACCGCGGACCCCAGTTTGAGAACCACTGAGCTAGAGGCTCGATTTCGATGGAAGGATAAACAAATTTAGTTGATCCCTTAGCTTAAAAAATGCAAGTAGCTGAAAAACACGATTTATTAAAACGCGAAAAGCAACATATTAAAAATTTCATGGGAAACACTCTGCTTCAAACCTGGCATTATTAAGCTCTTGATCGATTGGTAAATTGGTGATCACTTTCACAGTTCATTCTCCACTTTTACTGCTATATTCGTTTGCTTTGCTTGCTTGGCTCGTGTAATTCCCTCCTCGATTGCTTCAAACTTTTTTCATGTCATTTGATCGAAGTGGCAATGGCATAAAGCTTGCAATTTAAGACCAATGACATTTTGTACATGCAAAACCATTTCACAGGTGCTGAGTTTCAAACATTTTGATACAAAAAATATTGATCGAGTTATAATATATTTCACACCATAGGATAGGTCCTATCCTGTGATGGGCTATAGCAGGGGTCGGCAACCTGCGGCTCTTTGAACCCCCAGTTGCGGCTCCTTTTGGAGATAAACAAAGACCTTTTTTTAGGAATCATTTTTGGACCTGACGATAGTTTTACGGCTCCCGTTGGGCTTCGTATTGTAACAAACGGGCCGATTTGGCTCAGTGCTAAAGGTTGCCGACCCCTGGGCTATAGTACATACCGTATACGCGAAAGTTTCTAAACACAGTAAATACAAGATGCTACAATACTGTAGATAAAACTTTAGCCAAATCAAGTTTTGATATGCTAAAAAAAAAACAATTAACTGAAACTGGTTGCTCCATAAAGATTTATAAGCAAAAAATTACAGTCGGAAAAACTAGCTTGAAAAAGACGATAATCATGTTTCTTGATTGTTCAAGGTTGTTTTTTTACCATAGTGCTCCAGCAAGATAAAAATTCCTTAATGCAAACTTGGCAAAAAACTCACATTTAAGGGTCACTGCTGATGTCTTATGCTCAATTCAACGCTTCTCAAAGTGGGGAGGATTGCATAACATTGGCTTTGCTTAGCCAATGTAGGGTATTTTTTTCAAAATGGGGTCGCAGCACAAAACAGCAATTGATCTGGCTTATTGCAGCATCATTTAGTACTTTATATTTTACACTAAGATTTTTGACACATTTAGTTCGCCTAAAAAGTGCTAAAACCGAGCAAATCTGAGCATAACAACTTTTTACATAGTACACCGGACAGAAGGTCTAGACTACTTACCAGTTTCCTGCTTTCTTGCAAAGAAGTTGTTTTAGAAGCCGTTTTCCGTTTTATATTCATTGAGATTCAAATTGATTAACTTAAAACAGTAACAAGCAACTAAACTCCGAAAACGTAAATATTGTTTCTTTTTAAACTTTCCTTTCATCTGAAATTAAATCATCAGATCTTTAACTGTACAATGGATACCGGTAGTTAACTCGTCCAGAGTTTCTGATCTTCATAGCCAAGAATACAGCAAACCTTGACAACAGACAGGTAGAAGAAACATCGATCAGTTTCATTATTAACTACTTTGTTCTTACCGAAAACTCAGCAATTAAAACTCTAGCTACCTATCACAGTTTTTTCATCTTGAGACTTACAGACGTTACAGTACTTTCCTCAGTTCAGAGTTTAAATCTAACGACTTACCAAACGAATACCGCCGAAATTTCAAGGCGTGCCTTTTACTGTTTGACGGTTCAGCGATTGTGGCGCGAAGTCGATGATTCAGTTTGTAATATTGTAAACACTAGACGTGCAGGGGCGCCACTTGACAAAAAAGCGTTTACCTATGCCATTAATTCTAGAATTTAAACAGTTATTTGCTCTAAAGTTGAACTGGTGATTTGAACTGGTCTCGGATGTAGTTTCTATCTCAATAGGGTTAAACCTAAGTGATATATGCAGTTAAAATTTTTTTGAAAAAAAATTAGATAATATGATATCATTATCAAGTTTAAAACACACTAACACTGACATAGGAAACATTAAATTTATCCCAGGTAATTTTGTATTAGCCACACGAAAACCAAACATGAATCTTCACGATTGGATTAACCGAGTAGGCCTACTGTAATGTCCACTCAAATATGTGCGGTTGATCAGTGAACAGGGCATGTCTAGCTTAAATCGAGTCTAATCATTTTTTGATATTATACTTCAATAACTATATTAATTCGCCTTAAATTATTTAAACAAAACACATAAACTTACAAAAAACACACTAATACCCACATTGGAAACTAAAAATTTAAGCTAGGTAATTTCGTATGAGCCACACCAGAACCAAACATGAATTTTTGCGATTGGATTATCCACGTGATGTCTACTCAAACATGTGCGGTTGATTAGTGAATAGGCCATGTCTAGCTTAAATCGAGTCTAATTCTTTTTTGATATTATACGTCACTAACTATATTAATTTGCCTTAAATTATTTAAACAAAACACTTAAACTTGCAAAAAACACACTAATACCCACATTGGAAACTAAAAATTTCAGCTAGGTAATTTTGTATGAGCCACTTCAGAGCTAAACATGAAATTTCACAATTGGATTATCCAAGTGATGTCCACTCTAATATGTGCGGTTGATCAGTGAATAGCTGGCTATGTCTGGCTTAAATAGAATTTAATAAGTTTTTAATATTACACTTCAATAACTATACTAATTTGCCTTGAATTATTTAAACAAAACACATAAATTCACATAAAAGACACTAATGCTGACGTAGGGAAACTTTGAATTTACACTTGGCTATTTTGCATTAACCACACTAGGACCAAACATAAAATTTTCACGCTTAGATTATGCGTGGAACGTTCACAGATATATGTGCGGTTCATGTGTGAATCGGTCATGCCTGGTATAAACCTAGCATAAACGATAGGTGTAAAAGTGCAAAAAATGAGGTCATGTGGGCTGCTAATTTAATAAAATCATCATTTAGCATTGCTAAAATCAAAAATTTTTATTTTAATTGCGAAAGAATTTCCCATACATAAGCCAGGGATAAGCGTAGGATAATTCTTGACTGGGCAGGGATGACTAGAATTTTCTTTCAGCCAGGTTTCCGTGATGCCTAAAACTGTAGGATAAAGATTCAGAGACTCAAGGACGCACTTTAGGTTATCAAGGTTTTGAGCTGCAATGTGACCGCATGCTTAAACAAAAGGTGGAAAAAATGTAAGCATTGTTGGTTTTTGCGAAGGATTCAAAATTAGCAGCGGAAAAGTAAACGTAGTCAGTTTGTGTTAAAGGGTTATCGGAAAGGTTGAGAAACAAAAAAGAAGCATCATCTTTCAAACAGTCATTGATTGTAAATAAATCATTAAGCACTCTCGGGTCTCGAACCTTTGGAAAAGAATTGCCGAGACTACTCATCAACGAGTGAGGCAGGCAGGTGCAGTAAGCTGAAAAGAAGCACCAGGGTAATCGACTTGACGCAGCAGGGTAATCGACAGTATTAATGCAGGAAACGCATAATTTGATTGAGATGTAATTTAAATGCATTTAATCAAAATAAAAAGTTTCGTTGAAAAAAGAAAAATATATCGAACTAGTTAAAAGTCTCCCTGCGTCATTCCGTCTTGCATTACAAACAAAAGTATACAAAGAGGTGCTTATTTAAATCGAAAAAGAAAAAGGTAGAAAAAAACAACAACAACCCCATTACTACTCAGTAGGCTACTCACGTATTATCAGAGGCGTACATAGGTTCAAGTAGGTAACAGGCCGAAACAAACACGCTATAAGCACCAATTTAAATAAAACATACTACACTTAAACGTTGTTGATGTATAGATTGTAAGAACCGTACTCAATGCGCCAGAATGTTTTTTGGTTATTCGATAAAGCTTCTTTATATGGGGGATACAGCCTTTTCCTCTGAAGAACAAATTCTTTGGGTAAATGGTTGGATACGTAGACAGATTTGTCGAGCAGGAGGGTCGATTCTCTAACTTCATTAAAACTTTTCAAATTCTTTACGTGGCCAAAAATTTTATTCTTATCTAAAATGATTGCTAACTTCACAATTAATAGACGGCAGATACGCTTTCCATGACGATATGTCGGTCGCTGGGGAAGACGGTGGGCATCAACAACAGTGATAGAAGTAGGGTGGTCAATTTTCAGGCCATCTCTCATAAAGTCATGAAATAAGACTAGACTATATTCTCTTTTCTCCCATGGCGATTCTGCTTCTCGTAGACCAGGAGGGACAAACTACGGCCCGCGAGATCATTTCATGCGGCCCGCGGGCACTCACAGAAAGATGAACCTTGTACCCTAGTGAAATCACATGGAAGATAAGGCATTTGCGGTCGTGATGACCATAGGCGCACGCAGAGGGGGCCACGGTGCCATGCCTCCCCCTTGGCCCTGTAATAAGGTGCTAAAACCTAACTTTCAGTATATAATTTTGCAAGCTAATAATGGTTGCAGCCTCCTTTTGCTTATTTTAGCCAAGCCTCAGCTTTTAGACAAAAGCTGCAGAAATATTTTGCAGTGTCCATAGTGACTGCACTCACTGCATGCCCTTTTTCAATAAAAAAGTGTGCTAAAATGAGTGTTCTTTATGTGAAAATTGTAAAAATTCGTTGGCGGCTGGGGGCTACGCCCCCAGACCACCTTGGTTTCCAGAGGCTGGGGGGTTACCCCCAGGCCCCCGGTGGTGTCCCCCTTCCCCCTTTGCCAAATCCTTGGGTGCGCCACTGGTGATGACCTTTGTTACTTTCCTTTTCCAAAGCAGTGCGGCCCTCGGCTTAAAATTTTTTTCCAATGCGGCCCTTCATGCAAAAAGTTTGCCCACCCCTGTCGTAGACTAAGCACCAAGATGTTCAGTCGCTTCTCGTAACTTTCTTTCATTAAAGCATCCTTTTTCAGGTCAGATTAAAGACCATCTAGTTGGTCTTTTAAAGACGAAATTTTTTGATGCAGTTCATTACAATAGGCTAATGGAGCTTTACACTTAAGTTCCTTATCAACTTGAGCAAATTTGTCATTCACTGTTTCTTCAAAGATTTCCGTTTTTTTGCTTAGCTTTTCAATTTTAGAATCCGATGCAGCAAATTTTTCAGTTAAATTGGTATCCAAAGAACAAACTATATCCAGCTTGTCTGCCATTCCTCGCAAAATTTTGTCTGTTTAAACTGTAAGTTGCTTCTTGAACAGCTGAACTGAAACCTTTAAGCCTCGTCTACACTAGGCGTAAAAATATTTCTACGCTGATCGCTCAGCGTAAAATCTGTCTACACTTGGCGCAGCCTACGTCATTTTCACGCTGATTTTTGTTTTCTGACCTGCTTGGTTATCATGACATCACTGAGTCCTTTATGCGCTACTACTACAACCGTAATGAATGACCAGGAGTGACCTTGCCAATTCAAGAGATAAATCATTCCATGCAAACTTCGCAATAAAAATCTTGGTTATTATGACATCACTGATTGCTACTGCATCCCCTGTATTGCTATTTTTTGCGATGCTTTCTTGTCATCTACCCTCTCCTAATCTTTTAGTCTTATATCCCGTTACTTTCGAAACTGCGTTGCTTCATGCACTGACTGCAGCTCTAATTGTGCATCGTGGGAAGGCAAGATATTCTCGCTTCGAGGATTTAAGTGACGTATCATTATCACGGAATCGATGCAGAAGAGTCTATCTTGACCAAAAGCCTACCAAACTTGGGAACCTGGGCGCTTCTTAATTTGTTCTTTATAATAAAAATCTTGTTTATGGAATCATAAAAAACGAAATAACCAACCAAATGCAATACTTGGGCCTAACAAAAAAAAAATCAAACAAACTAAAACACTTCTATGTTGCAATTTTGAAAGCCAATGCTTTTGTATATCGACGTTTTAAGCAGTAGACTAGACCAGTGCTGGTCAACCTTTCTCAAGAATTTACACACTTTTGAAACATTGTGCTCATCCTACTACTGTACCAGTCTTGAAATACAACAGCAACACTACTCTGCATGTTTATATTAACAAAAGCGTATATTGCAAATTAAACGACAAATCAGTTGTGGTTGAAAGTGCAGATATTCGTGAATCTCTAAACATCGAAGCGCTGCTTCTCCGACTAGAAAGATCGCAACTGCGTTGGTATGGACATGTGACACGAATTTCCCAGGAAAGAACAGCCAAAAAACTGCTCTGTTTAACACCGATTGATCGAAGGCCTAGAGGCCGTCCCAGAACTCGATGGCGAGATTACGTAGAAGATCTTAGTTGGTCTCGCCTTGGCACCCCAGCAGAGCATCTATCCTTTGTTGCAGAGGATCGAGATGCTTGGAGGCTCCAACTTGAGCTGCTGCCCCCGCGACCCCCCAAGGATAAGCGGGTCCAGAAAATTGATCGATTGATTGATCAGTTGTTTGATCATTTAAATAGCAGCTAGCTGTTAAATATCATCAGCTAGTTTTGCAAAATGACTTTGTACTCTTGTTTTCAGATTCTCTTTTCCTTAACGCTTTTCCACAGCATCTTGCATAATCTCATCTAAAAACCAACACATAAAACTTTGCTAGCAAAACTGCAATATACCCAAAATAGCATTGATAAACTCGTAAAGCAGTTTCAGAGCTGCTGGCTCAATACTGCGAAAACTGTGTCAAAATTTACATACCGATGCATCATTATGCTAGCTTACCAATTTGCTGTGTAACTGTAAGTCACTTACACAGAGACAAGCTTGAAAACTTAACTATGAGACATAATGAGGAAAAGCTTTGGATTACTGAAAGCAGATTGGTAAATATATACTTACTATTCTCTGATCCTTGTTTCTCAGCAACGTTCCTCCAAGCATATTTTTAAAACTTTGTGTTGAGGCTGCTGGTAACTAGCATTGGATAAACTCCGTAGAATTGGATAGAATATTGTTAAACTGCTATCAATAAGCTTTAAGTCTCATTCCAAAGGTATGGTTTCTGTCAAAATTTTCTGACTTGTCTATTTTTATCTGTAGACAAACTGCTTAAAAAACCTACTGATACTAAACTGCAAAATAAAAACAAATCGGTTTTAATATTCACTATAAACCTATTAATATTTCAATCAAAAACCAATCTTTAAAAGAACTATCTCGTCGCTTACAGTACAATTGGCACGGTAATTCACTGGACAGGGCTACATACCAAGAATATTTAACCATCATCCAGTTCCAGAAGCCTACTTATCTGCGCATAGCTTACTAGACTACCGGTATGTAACGGCATCATCATAATTAAAATTTAGAGGGGCTGACACCCTGCATCTACCAATGAATCATACATTAGCCTAAAGAATTGAAAAAAGTTTTCTGGTTTTGTATGGCACTGCAGACTAACCTGGATAGGGTTACATATGACTTGGCACTGATATGCCATAAACCTAGGTCTACCTCTGTTTTTAGCTTATTATGCCATGCAAATTGAGTCAGTAAGCATCTAGCTTATAGTTTTTTCAAAAAATACGAAAACCTCTGAAAAATATAAAAAAATATGAAAAGCTCTGACTTGTTCATGCAAAAGAGACAAAAGGGATCCAAAACACTGTTTGCCTACAAGCCTAGGTTATATTTACCTGCCTTTTCCAAGCTAAATATGCTTAAAACTTGAAATAGCTGAGGTTCTAACGCCAAGTTTAGACCTAGTCTTTTCCATAAACATGAAATCGTGTCCAAGCAAATAACACAGGAGTCCCAAAACACTGTTTTTCAACTAGCCTAGGCTAAGACTTGACTGTTACCTCAGGATCAGAGCATGCTAGACGCTGAGCGTTTGGAAAATACTTTGATAAAAAGGCAAAGTTTTTACGCTGAAGATTCCGCGTTGAGCGTGCTAGCACATCCGCGCTAGCGTTTTTCCAACTAACTTAAATATACAAAGAATTCTACGCTACGCTAACGATTTTACGCCAAGTGTAGACAAGGCTTTACACTGCTGCAACAAATCTACTACCGCACGCCAGCGTTGCAACCTTTACACGATGTTGGGACTGAGACTCAAGTTTTTAAGTTGCTGCTGATCAAACCTTTCTTTGCCGTCCTCACATTGATTAACTGAATTCTGGATTTTGCAGTGATACACAATCCCAGAATTTGGAGTCTCGAGACTTGTCGTATTTCGAGACCATGATTTTACGTGGCCGAGACTCGAGATCAAGACTTGAAGTTTAATTCATAGATCAAGACCGAGACGAGACTTTGAAAATTGTGTCTTGTGACGCGGGACTTGTCTCGAGAACTACACCACTATCAACAAATTTGTTTTTGCAAGCTTGTGTAAATTTCTATAGTAAGGATAAATGACACATTTCATTACTGCAGCAATAGCTTGTTTTCAAGTCGTGAGATTTTAGTATTAAAAAGGTGAAACATTTATTACCTCGATAGCCGTTGCCTAAACTTGTTTGCTGTTCGGTGCATTGTTTTAGTTCAATAAAAGAATATAAATCTTCATCGTACCGGCAATATTAGGCTGCGGCGAAGCGTGCAACGAGTGGTCGGGCCCAATTCCTGTCTCGATCGATTTTGCCCGTAAATATACTTTGCTGAACTAGTTGCATTTATATATATCCACCCAGGTTGCTCTGATTTTCTCGCCGTTCGGGAGCTTCTATTAGGGTTTTCTAAGCCACAAACTTTTTCTCATGACCAATTTTGTGTCTGTAAAGTTTCGTCGAACGATTTTGAACTGACATGGTTTTAGCTCTTCTAAACGGGTGGTTGGCAATCGCCGGCCCGCAAAAGATTTTCTTTCCACTAATCATGCCAGACAAACTTTTTATCTGTAGCTTTAATCTCAGATTTTTATCTCTAGCTCTAATACAGCTCAGATGGCCGAGTGGTATAGAGCGTCTGTCTCTTGAGCTGTAGACTCGGGTTTGATTCCGAGTCGGGTCAAACCAATGACTTGAAAATTGGTATTCACAGCTTCCCTGCTTGACGTTCAGCATTAATGGGATAGTGTGGAGAACAAGCCCGCAAGTTTACTTGTGCCGTTGGGAAAGGCACTTAACGGGATTCCCCCATCTTGGTGTGGTAGACAGATGGCCGGCAACTCCTAAGCGAGCTCGTATAGCGCATTGATCGCTTTCTCGTGATAGGAGGATAAATATGCAACTAACTAACTAATCGAAACAAATCAAATACTTTGATGGGCTGCCTCATTTGTCTTTCACATTGATATCAAAACAGCAACAACTTTCGCACCTATACGTTAATTTTGCACCGCAATACGTTTTTAAATTGACATTTTGAGCAGATAGGACATAAGATTTTAGTTACAATTTTTGTGTTTTTAAAACGTATACCGGTAACCAATTTCTTAATATTGAATAGGCCTAATGTTGTGTCATAAAATTTAGCTGTGGCTAACAAACGCGATGATATCTACCGTTTTACGATGCACTAATTGCAATTTTGTGTAGCCGGTCCGTGAACAGATTGTTTTTAACGATCCGTTGATATAAAGATTGGAAACCACTGATCTAAGCCAGCAGAAACTTTATTAGCTTTTATGGGGAATTTCCCACCACCTCAATTTGCTGCCACGGGTGATTTTGAGTACATTGAATCATGCTGAGCCACTAACGGTGTACTTCTTCCTTATGGGGCAAATTAATAATATTGTTAAGCAAGAGAGCTAAATGAAATAAATAAATTATACCGCAGGGGTGGGCAATTATGTTCACACGAAAGGCCGCATTTGAAAACATTTTAAAAGCCGAGGGCAGCACGTCCGCAGATGTCCAATTTTTCACTCAAATTCAAGTGAAGAGCAAAATAAAAAAAGTCATCTCGTCCGCACAGCGGCGTAGCGAGAAATTAAAAGAGGCAGGGCCATAATTTCCACATCTTTCTCAAGCGTATTATTTT
The DNA here is from genome assembly GCA_964006365.1 of Trididemnum miniatum. Classification (NCBI taxonomy): domain Eukaryota; kingdom Metazoa; phylum Chordata; class Ascidiacea; order Aplousobranchia; family Didemnidae; genus Trididemnum; species Trididemnum miniatum. The sequence continues at coordinate 5,833,086 of OZ023237.1, forward strand.
TTTCGGCAGAACTAATTTGAAGCTGATTGAGTAACAAGAAAGACTCTATAAGGGGTCCGGGGCATGCTCTCCCAGGAAATTTTTGAAAATTTACCTGTTGTAATGGCTAGTTTAGTGCTTTTTGAATAATTTTCACGCAAATTTTGTTTAAATATTTTGACCCTGAGTCTGAATGCTTCGCCAAATATGATGCATTTTGTTCGCACGTTTTTGATTATGCGTGTTTATGGCGTAAGGCTTATCGCTGTCGAAGAGATTCGAAATTATGAAAAAGTTGCATACATCAAAAACATTTTTGAAAATGGCTGGTGGTAGGATGGATACCCCTCATCCTGCCCCGCTGGATCCGCCCCTGGCCATAAGCTACGGAACCATAGAAGGAGTCTTGTATTTATTTCAGTCACTTGGCAACATTAATTTTGTTCTTCTTTACTAAAAGGCATAGTCAAAAGGAAGAAGCCATGGCACAATGCTTCTTTCGTCCCAAAATACGCTCCTGCGTCCGCAGATGTCCTTTTTTTCACTGACATTCAGCACAGAGCTGTAGAAAAAAAAATCGTCTATGGCTTGATTCACGTTAGGAGTGTACTGTATATTTCCATAAGTGCCCGCAGGCTGCATAAAATGGTTTTGCGGGCTGCACTTTGCCCACCCCTGTTATACTGCACTTCTGCCTCCTATTTTTGAACCTATGTTTTGGTTTATTTTTATGTCCAGGAGTTTCTGTATGCTAATCTACTATAGTTCTAAGTGGCCTTCAAGATCACTGCTGCATTGACTAAGTCTTTTCACCTCTCCGTGTATTGTTCGGAAATGTTCTTTCAGTTAAAAGTTTGTAAAAAATAAAATACTTTAAATCGTCAGTCTCTTCAGTCAAGATAATGTTTTCTGAAGAATCACTCTTGATTACCGTCCAATCGGTTATATTTATGATTTATGCCAACGCAAAAAAACAGCAAAGGCTACAGCATAAACGTAATCAGGCATAATATTTAACTATTCAATTTACTTCTACAAATAGACAAACGACTCAACAGGTACGAAAAATTGGAGAATCAGGTCCTAAAGTGGATCGCAACAATGAGAGTTAAAGTTGGCCTACACTATTGCTTTTCGGGTTTCAAGATAAAAGCGCCAATGTTTTTTGACTGATGTTTTAATATTGATCCTTCATTCACGAGAAGCAAAAATATGTCCCAACTCGCTAGAAAACTCTTTTGTGGAAAAAGGGGTACACTAGTGGGAGAAAATATCCGAGTCGGTAACAGCGCATTTGAAAATGGTTAGAATTAACGCGAAACTTGTAGTTTGTGTGCTACAGCAGTTTTTAAGCAAGGCCAAAGCCAGTGTTTCTCAACCGCCGCTCCGCGCGACCGGAAGCGATCCGTGTCTATTTTTCTGCCGGTCCTCCAAAATAAGTTCCTATATTTTACCTCAATTCGAAAATGGTCTTTTTATGATATCCCACTTGGCTATGCGTGCACAATACTTTTTTCCGTCAACCGACGGACGAGTTCACGCAGTACGTATGTAGTCTGCCATTTATTGAGTTTTGTCTTTTTATGAAAAAAAAACGTGGGAGTAAGACAAAGCTTGCGCATGACAACTCGTTTACGACAAGTTGTTGCAGCAGTGTATGAAATCCAAGAATAAGGTTTTATTGAAACTTAGCAGCATATTTACCGGAATGTGATAATAAAATAGAAACAAACAAACAGCCATAGTATTTTCCATTACGTTCAAAAAGCATCATTAATGAAACTCAAGTGGGTGGTTTTAGCAATTGGTTTAACACGGCATTTTTGGTTGGTTTTAAGTTCCACCGGTCCACAAATGCTGTTTTGAAAATTTTCTGGTCCGCAACTTTAGAAAATTGAGAACCACTGGCCTATGCAGTCTGGTTCTTTGCATGATCGTGTAACGAATGCTGTTGAACTTGCTGAAATCCTAGCTACAAACAGAAAGTTTAGTAAGTGATTAGCATAGTTTTGCCATAAACAATAACATATCTTAGCCAGCGTTTACCAAGTTTAGATACGACCAAAAATGGGTAGCCACTAGCCGAGAGTACGAAAATGGATTATATTAGGCAATATCTTTCGAAACAAACTTCTTTCATTCCAACTTCGATTTTTTTAAAAATTCGATCTACATTGAATTATTGCATCAATTAGAGTGCTATTGGCGCTTCCCTGCCACACCTGTATATTATTTTCACCAGAATGGCGGCGCAGCTGCTTCTAGTGGAGCTATTATTTTTAATTCGTTGCTTAAAGATGTGACTACCGGTATTCAAAAGTATTTTGAAGTTGAGTATTTCAGTAAATTGAACGGTGGAGCATTAGGTTTGATAGCGTTAAAGTTTAGTAGAGCAGAGAGAGTGGTGATATTATAATTCTTTAAAGCAATGTTTGGTTTTTGCATGTGAAATGTTTGTTGAACTCAGGTTTAATTGGGTCGCGATCAAAAAATATTGGCAACCGATCAGTGCATTGGACTAAAACCTAAAATTACGCAAACTTCGACATTACTTGTCTCACATTCTTGAAAAATAAACTTTGTTGTTTTGCCGAGGTGGCGATCATGATGCATTGAGTCCTGAAAAGAAGCACTGAACTAAACCATCCTTTGAACCTCCACGTTGCTCCACCCACATCGCCAAGCGGAAAACTACCAACCGATGTCTTCACAGTTACGATACAGAAACATGATACGGAGTATGGGGCGCCGTATGGAAAAAAACTATTCGTTTTGTGAACCATGTTTTTTGAGCTTATTTAGACCATAGTTTGTCCGATATGTATATTGGAAATGTCCTACTTATATATCGGACAAAATGTACTTTAAGTCGGACCAAAATGCACGCGCAAAATAAGTCGGACAAAATCGTTTTTTTCCAAACGGCGCGACACACGCCTTTTGGAAAAAACACACGCCTTTTGGAAAAAAACGATTTTGTGACCCCTGTTTTTCGAGCTTATTTGGACCATAGTTAGTCCGATATATACATCGGAAATATCCGACTTATATATCGGACAAATGGTGCTCTAAGTCGGACCAAAAAACACACGCCAAACAAGTCGGATATTTCCGACTTATATATCGGACAAATTCGCCGTTTGGAAAAAAACTACACGTTTTGTGAACCATGTTTTTTGAGCTTGTTTAGACTCAAAAAGCCTGGTTTACAAAACGTATAGTTTTTTCCAAATGGCGCTTCATACATATCGGACAAATTATGGTTTAAATAAGCTTAAAAAACATGGTTCACAAAACGTGTAGTTTTTTTTCCAAACGGCGAATTTGTCCGATATATAAGTCGGAAATATCCGACTTGTTTTGCGTGTGTTTTTTGGTCCGACTTAGAGCACCATTTGTGCGATATATAAGTCGGATATTTCCGATGTATATATCGGACTAATTATAGTCCAAATAAGCTCGAAAAACAGGGGTCACAAAATCGTTTTTTTCCAAAAGGCGTGTGGCGCGCCGTTTGGAAAAAAACGATTTTGTCCGACTTATTTTGCGCATGTATTTTGGTCTGACTTAAAGTACATTTTGTCCGATATATAAGTAGGACATTTCCAATATATATATCGGACAAACTATGGTCTAAATAAGCTCAAAAATCATGGTTCACAAAACGAATAGTTTTTTTCCAAACGGCGCCCCATAACAGAGCAAGTAAAAAGACGTTTTTACCGGCACGTGGCACGCATTTACATTGTTAAGGAATAACCACATATGATTTCGTGCCATTGATAAAAAAAAGCAAATGTTTTGCGCATTTGACTTCGCTTATGACGCTTTTGTTACAGAAAGTACTTTTGTTTTTACATACTTATATACACTTATTACGCTTTTGTCACGGAACACACTTATCACGCTTTTGTTACAAAAGTGTCGGCATCTATTGATCGGCTAACAGAACTAACTCATCGGGATGTTTTCCGGTCTGTTTCCACATATTCTGCAGCAAATGCTTCTCAGAAAACTCATGGTTTCCCCTCGAATTTCACTGCAAAAAACATAATAATTAGGTATAATACAGTAAACTAGACAAACAACAGGCCTATCGATACATACAAAATATGACTCTTCCAGTTTATGGAACTGCAATGAATATTTACAGCATTACCTTTGAAATGATACAAGTATTTCAAAAAATAAAAAAAAAATCAAACCTTCATCACTGCGTAGCCTACTCGTGGTAATACGCAGTGGCGTGTAAACGAGTGGCGGGGTCCATCTCCGCCACTTACCGCTCAGGCAATTCAGCTGGGAGGAAACATCGCAGAAGTGGCGAGCTGTTAGCGACACCGTGTCCGATTTGACCGGCCCGGCAACGAACCCAAGACACCCTGTGCCGATAGCGATGCCTTTAACCACTATGTGAACTGGCCGGTATGATACTGTATGTATGACATTTGACCTTTAATATTTTTACTCGCCTAGATGCCAAGTTGTAAAAAATCGGATTCAGAGATTCACTGAGTTGCAAGAGCGTGGTAGGAATTGTTCCTATCCACCACATGTATGTAAAATTCCTTCTTACTTCCACAGAACAGCAAGACAAGTATAAGTGATAACCTGTGAAGTAAAATCAAATTGTCGTTACTATTTTTGAGAAATGAGCAACAAAGATGTCAACAGTAAAATACAGTACTAGTAAGTTTTTTTGGAATGCAAAAGTGTAGTTGCCCGATAAAGTTGCTGTATTGAACAAGCAACGCCCGGTCGCTCAATCTGAGCAGCTTCAACTTGCCTTTTTTTGAAATTACACGATAGATTAGATTTTTCTTTTCACTTTACCACAACCACTCATCAAAACAGCAGTAATGCACTATCAGTACGCATGACCAGCTAAAACCAAACTTGCACTCATGAGTCTTATTTATGCATCATGAACTGGATTGCGCTCTTGAAATAGGTGGCAACATGTAGTTTTGTAGTAGTGTACTTCGAGTTTCAACCAGACTGCATCTGTCGAACCGAACCAGAGATGGAAACCGGTCGGGTCGAGATTTTTCGACCTGCCGGTCAAGCCGGTCAAAAACGGGTCAAATTCTCCTTTCTTGCTACTAAAATATGTTTGAGCCAGTCAAAAAAGCGGTCAAATTCTCCTTTCTAGCAACTAAAATACACCTAAAGCACCAACCGAAATATACATATCTATGAACAGCTCAGATGGCCGAGTGGTATAGAGCGTCTGTCTCTTGAGCTGTAGACTCGGGTTTGATTCCGAGTCGGGTCAAACCAATAACTTGAAAATTGGTATTCACAGCTTCCCTGCTTGACGCTCTGCATTTAAAGGGACAGTGTGAAGAACAAGCCGGCAAGTTTACTTGTTGTGCCGTTGGGAAAGGCACTTAACGGGATTCCCCCATCTTGGTGTGGTAGACAGATGGCCGGCAACTCCTAAGCGAGCTCGTATAGCGCATTGATCGCTTTCTCGTGATAGGAGGATAAATATGCAACTACACACACATATCAATATGCATTTTTTTGAATAAACAGTTTTATGAAAAACGGCATTGACAAATCACACCTTCTGAAAACAGATGTTTATTGTCTGCTTCCAACAGTGAGACTTGCACACTTGTTAGCATAGTTGACATTTTTTTTTCAGGCAGGATTGTGATACTACTGTGATGTCATTACATTACTGTACCGCTCAATCGTAGTCTGTACGCTTTAGCTTCTTTCCATGAGCACGGGCCGGTAGAGTTGTGACGTAACAGCCCGGGCTGCTGGACATAAGACCAACCTCGCCTCCACGTGGTGTCCGGTGGAAACAACATTGTAATGTTGGCTAAAGAGGCTCTGGCATTTTTACTTTTCATGTTTGCCAACTTAGTCTTAGCAACGACCTTACCTGTTGAATTTGCTCCTTGAAGCATTTCGGCTTCTTTTTCTAGCGGATGAGAAGTTGAGCTGTGAAGGAGGGAGTGGATAATGCAGATTTGGCATTAGCGAGGATGCGGGTAGTAGGCACCAAAAATTGTTTATATGGGACATGTCAGGATTGCGTGACTGGATTTTAGATGATTGCAATGGAATCTCATAGTTGTAGAGGGTACCAGCCTAAAACGCGCTCCGTACCGCGGCCGCAATATAGTTCAGAGGCCCACCCCTGATCTAGCCAATTGGGGGGGCTGCCTCCGTCAGCTTGTGGAAATCTCCATGCAATTGTAGCTCCAGTTGGCGACTGGGAGGGGGCCTGCAGTTGTATTGGGGGGGCATTCCTGAGGCCACTGCACAGAATGACAAGTCCATTGCACATAGTTGCCTGGGTCCAGCTGCGGGACTTGACGTGGCCTAATAACATTTTTTTTTTCAAATTTGGTCTTTAGGTTTTTCCTAGTTATAAAGAAAAACCAAAACTTTATGAATGAAAAATAAACGAAAAAAGAAAACAGTACGGTTTGTTCCCCTAGCAAGGAAAGAAACACTGTCGCAGCGAACAGTTCTTGAACTATTCAGCGACAATGAGAGTACTCAGCTAGTCAAAGTCTCTACTCCGGCGAGGGTTGAGGTGGAGACAAGTGCGAAAAAATTGCCTTCAGTCTGGACTTATCTTCTGTTGGAGGAGAAGCCTCTGGCAAATCAAGAGGCAACAGTTTCAGCGGCATTGTCGATTGAAAAGTCGAATACCGCTCAAATATCCGGTTCGCTCACTCAGAATCCATCAATGTCTTCGGGCGCTGGTAGCACGTCTGAGTGGCGTCGAGGAAAAAATTATGAAAGAAATCAGAAGCGGAAGCAGCGAAAAAGGTAGTGGAAGGGGTTGGAGGACTTGAACCTCACTAACTCTGGAGATAAACTTCAAACTGCCTGCAACTCTGCATCAACGAAAAGGTCGATGGAGTCTTCTAGCACTCAATCGAGAACGTCAGAGCTGCTTCGGAAGGAGCTGAGGAGCCTGAGAACCCTGATCAGGGTTCGAAGGCAACCAGTTCCAACTAAAGTAGACTGACAATCAATACCTTAGAGCAAAATTGTGGTATTTTCAAAATTCATACCGTGTATGAGTAATAGATCTGCAAGAAACGCTTCAAGTAATCAAAAACAAATCCCACCACGAAAAACCAAGTCGAATGGATTTAAATGCTGGCAGATTAATCTTCACAGAAGTAAGGCCGCTTGCTATAACTTATGTGAAGTAACAAAAAACATTCGTTCAGGTATAGTCCTAATTTAGTAACCCTGGACTTATGGAGGTGCAATCAGAAGTAACCTCATGGGATGGAAGGTTTTTCAAGGTAATAAAAAAGATAAACGTCCCCGAGCATTTATTTATGTCACTTCTGATATGACATGCTCTCTCATACCACAATTTTTTAGCGAAGATGTGGTAGCAGTGAGAGTTAAAAATGTAAGACGAGAAGGAGATAGCTTTGTCTTTGTATCGGCTTACATGGCTTTGGAAGAACCAGCTCCACCAGTAATTTTGAAAGAGCTGCTGTCACTCAGTGACAGAGATAAAATTCCTACCGTTATAGGAACTGATGCAAACGCACATCACTCAGTATGGGGCTCCTCCAACGTCAATACAAGAGGTATGGATTTGCTTATGTTTTGTGCTAGTGCAAACTTGCACATCTGTAATGTGGGCAATAAACCCACCTTCAGAACGAGAAAAAGAGAAGAAGTGCTAGATCTGACTCTAATAAACCAAAATGCTGAAAACTGTATAAGTGACTGGCATGTCAGTGATGTGCCATCCTTTTCAGATCACATGTATATTAGGTTTAGAGTTTAAAGTGGCACCAAAAGAACAAAAATGATCAGGAACGTTAGACGTATTTGCTGGAATAAGTATGCAAACGAACTTGATCACAGGTTACATGATTTGAACAGTACACCAGTTAGCATATCATCAGTAGATGATCTAGAAAAACTGGCATCAACTGCTCAATCACAGATAATTAAATCTTGCAATGTATCTTGCCCTCAGCGTAAGATCCGTCGTAAAACTGACAATATTTGGTGAAATACAGAGCTAACCTGTCTCCGCAGAGAGGCTCGTAAAACCCAACGTAAAGCCATCAAATCAAACCTTGGAAACGATTGGGAAGCTTTTAAGCAGGCCCAATTGATTTTTAAAAATACCGTAAGAAAAACCAAGAGAGATTCTTGGCGTCTTTTTACGGAATCGATGAATAGCCACTGTGCAACCGCTCGGCTGGCTAAATTAATGCGTCGAAACGAAACGGTGCAACTAAGCAACGTTTTAAGACCTAATGGCGAATTCACCGAATCTTCGGTTGAGACTATAAATTGCCTCCTAGACACCCTATCACCGGGAAGTCGAGAGGTAAACTGTAGTAAAGCAGCAGAAGAACCGAATGATAACACTGCTGTGTCACCAACGCACGACGAAATTGTTAGCTCCATCTGTTCACTTGAAAAGATGGAAAGAGCAATAAACGAATTTCTGCCATTTAAGACGCCGGGACCAGACGGTATTTACCCGGTGCTGCTACAAAAAGGCTGGAATAGTAATAGAAATATATACCAAACCATTTTCCAAATGTGCTTGAAGTACAGCTATGTGCCGAAAGTATGGAAAGCAGGGACTGGTATCTTCATCCCTAAACCCGGTAAAGAAAACTATCATGAAGTTAAGTCTTTCCGGATGATCACTTTAACTTCCTTTCAACTTAAATGGTAGGAAAGGTTAGTATTGTATCATTTTAATGATGATTCTAATTTGCAAGCAAGGTTTTCTGCGTTCCAGTATGGATTCAGAGCAGGAGTTTCAACTGAAACTTGCACTGCACGAATTTGTACGACGCATAGAACTAAGCTTGGCAAAGAAAAGAACAGCACTAGGAATATTTCTGGATATTGTTGGTGCTTTTGATGATATCACACATAGTGGCATTGCCGATGCTCTGCGAGAATTGAAGGTGTCGCCTTTTCTCGTCCATTGGATTGAGAATTTACTGAGACACCGCATAGTTCAAGTAGAGCTAAATGGTGAAAAGATTAAAAGAGAAGTAGTAAAAGGGAATCCCTAAGGTGGTATTTTGTCCCCTTTTCTATGGAACTGTGTAATAACTCTTTGTTGGTAGACCTACGCAACAAGGGTTTTCATGTACAAGCCTATGCCGATGATGTAGCAATTTTGGTCACTGGCACCAACATGCTGTGGATCAAAGGTAGGGCTCAAAAAGCGCTAAATATTGCAAGTAATTGGGCTCATAATCAAGAGCTTCAATTCAGCAGTAAAAAGACTGAAATAGTTCTGTTTACTAACAAAAGGAAGCCGGATTTTGGAATCTTGCGTTTAAACGGACGCCAGCTGGAAATTTCCAAAGAAGCAACACTACTAGGTGTAACCCTTGATAGTAAGCTTACTTGGAAACCTCACATAACACGAATTGCTCGCAAAGCGACTGCTGCGTTATTACAATGCAGACAAATAGTGGGCAGAGCGTGGGGGTTAAATCCAACTAGCATGCGATGGATATACACTGCAATGATACGACCCGTCATCACATACGCGTGTACATCCTGGGTTGGTGGAGTAAATAAAAAATGTCTATAGAAAAAAACTTTCAAGAGTACAAAGACTAGCGTGTCTTATCATTTCTTCAGCATTTCCCAGCACCCCCACAGGAGCTTTAGAGATGCTGTTGAATATCATGCCAGTTAATGAATTCATATTGTCAGAGGCAGTAAAAGGATCATATCGGTTATCCCGTGTGAGCTTTTGGCCTGCCAAGACAATCGGTTCAACAAGAAAAACCAAAAGTCACGTAGACGTATGCAATGAAGCAAAGTAAAACTTGCCTTTGCTGAGTATGCCAGCAGACCTAATAACTAAAACAAAGGTATTTGGAAAACAGTACAAATGCCCCGTCATGGAACGCAAGGACGCAGTGCAGTATGAGAACGCTTTAGAAACAAGCATAATTAGATGCTGCACTGACGGATCCAAGTTAAATGGAAGAGCTGGTGCGAGTTTTTGCATAGAATACGCATCAGGCTCTCAAACAGATCAAAATTTTTTCCATCTGGGAAGATATAGTACTGTCTTCCAGGCAGAAGTCTTTGCTATAGCTGAAGTAGCAAAGAAACTGATCATGGATAGAATTGTCAATAAAATAATTATAATTTTAGTGGATAGCCAAGCAGCAATTCTGGCAATCCAAAATAATATTGTGAAATCTAATACAATATTAACGTGCATCAAAAACCTGAATATATTGGGTAAAGACAATGACGTCACTATTGCCTGGACGCCGGGCCACACCGGCATCCAAGGAAATGAGAAGGCCGATATCTCAGCTAAAACAGGATCAGCATTAAACTGCTCGGGGCCTGAACCTTTTATTTCCATCCCATATGCTAGTTGTCGCGCTGCAATAAAGGATTGGAGTGTCAAAAGATGGAAAACATCTTGGATAGAACGAAAGGTCTGCTTGACAACAAAAGAAAATGTAGGATGGGCTTCGCCCCAGTTAACTCAACGACTTTTGAGGCTCAAAAGACCTAGAATAAATGAAGTGTTGCAAGTCCTCACAGGTCACTGCAACTTACAGTAACACAGGTGCACCATGGGACATGACGTATCATCGACATGTCCAAAATGTAACCTGGAAGAAGAAACTCCAAATCACCATGTTGGAGAATGCACTTACTACCAAGCCCTACGAAAGAAGGTTTTTGGTAAAGAAAAAACCACAATAAAGTCGGTGGTCGAAAAACTAAATATAAACCTACAGGCAAAGCATTTACAACAGGCCGGAAGACTTGCTGAATACGGCCAGTAGTACATTGAAATATAGAATAAACAAGAAAGCGGTGAAAGTTGTAATGGGCCTAAATAATGGCCTACACAATGTGCCAGTGAGGATTGAACCTGGTCAGTCCTCTCTGGCACCACCGCCCTGTAGTAATAATAGCAATAATAACAGCCCGGGCTGGGGTTCTAGCGCTTGTTAATGCATGGTTTACTGTACAACACGATCTATAACGATCGTCACGATTCAATAATTTTGCGACACAATATGATATTTTGCTTATTTTTTGATTTTGTTTAAGTTTTGTGCGAGTTTTTATTCGTTTTCATGCGTTATGCTGCAATTTGTGCCGATTCAAGACAAAAATTGCGTAATTTCGTCGCAGATTTTCCACGACTTAAAGACGTTGTTTCAAGAATTCTTACGATTAACACGATCCGCTCTTGGGATCTATCCGACGTGTGAGGATCTAGTGCGAGGAAAAAGTTTTGATCTGCTGGTTTTCAACAATCGACATGTTATTTTTAAGTTTCACGCATTTTCGGAACAATTATTGATTCTGTGAGGCATTTTATCTTTATTTTAAAACTGATTCTCACCCTCAGGCAGAGAAATAATGATTACATATGAATGACACTCCAGCTCAGGGGTGGCGAACCTATGGCACGCGAGCCAGATATGGCATGCCGCAGGTTTTTTTCTGGAACGCCACATGATACTTTAAACCTTTTTTACACAATCGCCCCTTTTCGGATAGTGTGGGTGGTGTGGGTCCAAATTGCCCCCCCAAAGCCTTCACGTTCGTAGAGTTGCTAGACCAAAATCAAAAAAAGGTCCTAACGTCCGCAGAGCTCCTGTTTTTCTACTGAAATCGGGTGAAGACCAAAAAAAAAGTTCTTCACGTCCGCTGAACCACTTTCTCCATAGTTCATTCAATGTAATGGCACGGCATTAGCTTGCTAAACTTTATTTTCATTATTTTGGCACGTTCTCCAAAAAAGGTTTCCCACCCCTGCTCTAGCTAATAGGTTTTTCACAAACTCCTCCACTATTTTTATGTTTATACAAAATTTTGAAGCTGAAAAATTACCAAAATAAAGCAGTAGCCTACCGGCATTGAAAAATTGGCCACAAACATCACTTAATTCATTCTCTTAAAAAATCAATAAATTTTGCTTTTCTAGAAAGATTTTTATGACTGCTCAAATTAGATCTCGCGTCTGGATGACCAATGTAAGGTCCTCTGTAGAAATTCTGCTCAGATCAATCTCAGAAATTCTCTATTTGGTGCGTTTCATTATCATAATAGGCTTACTTTTTCTTCAAAAATTAAAAATTTTGCTAAGAAGTTTTCAATGGAAAATTTTGTTCTGTCTACTATCAAATATTAAGCTTAACAGCTAAATCAAGACATATCAGTATTTAATGAAGATGATGATATGGTGATGGTCATGATACGATAATTTTAACAAAAAAAAACGCCGTTATTAATTAGTTTCACGAAAACAAAAAGCATGAAAACCATTCAATTTTATCCTTTAAACACTGCGCAAGTTTTTTTAAGCGAAATATGCAAAAATTACGTGAGGATAGACATAAAACCATAGCTTTGTTACTGTAGTATTTATCGTTGACAAAATATGGCCGCGTTCTCAAGGTTTTCACTTTTTACGGTATGGAACCGTAAAATTTATTTTAATTATCAATCAGAGGTGAAATATATGTTTTTGTTTAACGAGTTATCGTAATAATTCGTACCAGATCTCGTAATTCAGAAGCATTAGCAGTAAACGATACTAAAAACAGCAAGCCCAATTTTGTCACGATTCGTCGGTATGTAGGGTACTAATAAGTTACGGTAACTTTTGTTACGACCAGTTGCAATCGCCATGCTTGGTTTTTCAAACGCGCTCATGATTCGACAATACGATTTATCAAGATCGCCAAGTTTCGACTAAAATTCGTAAAAACGTTAGGATTGTGGAGTACGTGGCCCTAGTCAAACATGTATAAAGTAGTTTAAAAAAAAGAAATTAAGGCCCTCTTCATGATTTACCACCGATTACCACCGATCGATTTATGCTAACCATTCAAATGGAATTTATGCACAGCGAATAACATGTCAAATGAATGTCAAAGTTAAATAAAATAAAGTCAAATAATGCTAGCTTGGTATTTATCCAAGTAAAGCAAATCAACAGGTGAAGTTTACTTTCATTCAAAAACTGTTTTTATTACAGTAGATGAAATTTTACGTGTACAATACATCTAAAGACAAAGTTAGAGTAAACTACATTTGTCATTAGGTTTATTGAACAAGCCTTCAGTAAAAAAAAAAAAACGGTCGACGGGTCGGTCAATGACCGGTCAACCTGCGTAGATTTTAAATTTTACCGGTCGGGTCGAGAAAATTCTGACCGGTTCCATCTCTGAACTAAACACTCTCTGTCTAGGAAAGGCAAAATTTTGATCAGATGACAGATAAATGATTTTATGCAGAGCCGGACATATTCACTGAAGCGTGACTGCACCAAATAGTAAGAAGATTGCATAAATTCCAAACAAAAGTAGCTTGAATAAAGTTTACGATATACAGTAAGTAAAAGTGTTGTAACTTGCTAATTTCTCACCACAAAGTGGAATGTAGCCAAGAAAAAATGAACCACAAATCAGCAGCAGTTGTGCAATTGCTAGTTTTTCTTTACGCTGTCGAATTAGTTCGCCTTCATTTGGCGGTGCACCGGCTCGTCTTTTATTATCTACATAATATGATAATTATGGTTTATTATTTGATCCATTAAAATTACACTGAGCCTAATGACATACAGAGCGGGCTAGTTTTGTTCAAGAAAGCTACATTCGCTGACAAACTATGAGCTTAAGTCGTAAGCGGAACAAAAATGGTTGTTATCATAGTACGCTTGATGCTAGATTAACCATGCTGCACATGCAATTTTAAACACAGACTTCGCTCTAACTAAGAAAGGTAAAAATGAATAATAGGCGCTCAACGACAAGAGCGTGATTGGGAATAAATAAAAGAATATCATCACATTCTTTCACTTCTATGGTGAAACGCCCGTGTAAAATATTAGCATAAATGTCCATACAGCTACAGTAATTCGAATTCTATAATAATTTTTGTTCTCATGAATCAAATCACAACCTTTTTTTAGAACTGTTTGCAAGCTCAAACAATTCTTCTATTAGAACCTAAACCACTTTTACACACCCACGCACCAGCTTCCGAACATGTGATCCACAGTCGAGTGTGGGCCCGTATGACCAGTGCAAACGAATGACTACAAGCAAAGTAGGTTACAGCCCCAAAGCGCAAACGGGTCAGTTACCGACATCTAATCGATAACGTAGACTAGCAAATAGTGAACTCACAGTCCAAGAGGGACTTGACACCCTCTCTTCGGAGTTCTACGAAGTCAACTCACACTCGAGCTATCAAACTTATTCAGTGGTGTAAAGTAACGAAATATTTTTACTTGAGTAGATTACTTAGGTAGTTTTTTTTTCGGTAGCGAGTACTTTTTTGAGTAGTTTTTTTTTTTAGCTACTTTTACGTTTACTTAAGTACTTATAGCATTAAGTAACACTACTTGGGTAGTTTTTATTTTAGAAAAATACAAGTAGTTTACGATTGTGGCATTTGAGATGCAGTCTCGCCTTGAAATCTCTTGTTGCGCCTGAAATCAGTATTTACACTTCAATTCTCCATTATTAAACTCCATAACACTCGGTCTCGTCATTGCCATGGAAACTTCACTTCCTGCGAAACGAATTACGCTGTCGCCTTTGATACTAAACGTCATGCAGGGAAGCTATAAATACCAATTATTAAGTCATTGGTTTAACCCAACTCTGAATCGAGCCCCCAGTCCACCATTCCAGAAGCAGACGCTCTATCCACTCGGTCATCTGGGCGGTAATAATTTATTTTGGTTCACCATTTTGCCACCTTCAAAGCAAGTCCATCATCGCCGCATCGGCAAGTGTGTAGTTGACATTCTAACGTTTGAAAACGCTATACGAGTAATTTTACTTGAGTAGTTTTTAAATACCTACTTTTTTTTACTTAAGTGCTTTTTTTAGTCAATATTTTCTACTTTACTTCGAGTAGTTTTGCCGTCAGTAACCATACTCTTACTTAAGTACAGTTTCAAAATACTTTTTACACCATCGGACTTATTTCAATCTACACGGTACACGCAGATCATTCTCAACCCAGATGCATTGTAACGATACCATAAGGGATAACGCTGGGCTACTACTAGCTACAATGACTGACATTAAACGGGAATTTAAGTGAAACCCAAAAAGCCTGAAAAAATAACAAGGGTGTACACAACGTAGTGCACCAAAAAATGGTTACCGGTAATCACCTTTTTCGTCTTTCTGGATTCATCTGGTGCACAAAAATTTGCAAATGTCAAACTCAGTTGCTGCGCTATTTGAAGTCTAATTAACCATAATGACAAAATAATTAAAGGCAACAGAGCCACAACAGCATCGTTAACGGCAACAACTGGCATGGCACCTAAAGTGTTCAGGTGACGGTGAAAGATCGATAAAAAATAAAACAGTCAAATCTAAACCAATTTTACACACCCATGCACCAGCATCCGGACATGTAATCCACAGTCGATCGCTGAACGTTGAAAAAAAAAATATCAAAACAATCAAGTATGCGAAAAACTTCCAGAAATTTTTAACCCCGTAAACCCAGACGAAGTTCTAGATTCCAAAGATCCCAAACATTTTTCAGAATTCCATGAAAAATTTTACACCGATAGCGTAGCTTTCCGATTGTTAAGAAGTTGTAAGCCCGGAAATAAGAATGAACACCTAATACTTGCGGCTAATAGGATGATGAAAATGGTAAAAATGCTCGATAATAATTAAAGCTAAGTATTCTGTCGAACAAAGAAAAGTTTTTAAAATTATGATTACGTTAGCTTGTTGTTGAAATGCAAAAGTTTCCTGCATAAAAGAGCCCAACTCACTGTGATTACTACAGCGTTGAACAGTGTCTGAGATAATAAAAATGTAGGCAGGTCTGTGTGCTTACCCAATGCCCTTGTGTCAAAAACATGTTTTGGTTAACTTAGAACGTTAAGATGGGTGTTCGTAATCATTTTACAAACCTTTTGGTAAAGACTCATGCAGTACCATCATTAGTGAAAAAGTGCAAACGCACTTTAAGTTCATACTTGCCTCTGCAGTTTTATGCTGATGATGATATTTAAGCTCTTACCAAAACGTTTGTAAAATGATTACTAATATACTTGCAATATTCTTTTCAAGCAAGTTTATTTCATTGAAATTTGGAAGGTTTTTAAAATGTGGACGTCCAGTTATGCATAATAGTTCATCTTTTACTTTAACCAAACATTTTGCTGGTTATTTTGCTGAGCTATACCGGTACCTTTTTTTCTTTTCAATTGTCGAACGTAAATGAGAATTGAGGCTCCTCCGGAAAAAAAACACACCAGTAAACATGGAACAAAAAACAAGATTGAGTAGCCGTAAACAGCGTAGACTTGGTATTGGGGAAACCTGTAAAAGTTTAACCCATCAACATCGAACTTGCATTCTAAGTTGAATCAAAACTACGTTGAAAACGAACATTTAAACCATTCAAACATACGCGGATACTGAAGTCCCGCACGAAGGAATAATCCGCAGGTCTGCACGTTTCCTATGCTCAATGCCTGACGGAGCCACCCAGAACAGAAACGGTAACGATCCCGAAAAGAACGAAATTATCCATAAATAGATCACTGTCAGCTGAAAAAGATCAATAGAATATCATTTCGTAACTTCACATTGTATCAGTTTAGGGTTAAATTTTAAGGTTTCAGTAAAATTCATAGCTTACGCCAGTGCTGAAAGTTATTATTCACTGTAAAAAATTTTGGGTAATCGCATTGCCGAATTTTGGGCAAATGTATGCATTACCCAAAAAAAACGGTCAAAAACCCAATTTTTTTTGGGTATGATAAGCAAAAACCCAAAGTCGATTTTGGGTTCTGCATAACCCAAAGCACATCACCCAAGTAAATTGGGTTAAAAATTTTATACCCAAAAATAAATTTTGGGTAATCGTTTTTGCAAATATTAATTTGGGTAATGTGGTAGCAAACCCAAATTAAATTTTTGGGTGAGTGTTATGACTATTGTTTTGGGTCAATGGATTTTAAACCCATTAATTTTTTTTGGGAAATAATTCCCGAAATAATAACTTGTGTATATGTATATTGTTTTTAAAGCCAAAAAAATTTTTGGGAAAATGTTAACTAACTTATTTTGGGAAAGTGAATTTTAAAACTAAGATCTTTGGGGAAAATTTTTAGATAATAGATTGGTTTTAAACTCAAAAAACGGGTTGCACTTTAAGCAATTCTTAGTTTAGGAAACATTGAGTGCAAAACCCAGTTGTTTCATATAGCACTCGGTGAGTTTTCATACGGCCCGCGCTTGTTGCTGCTAAATGTATTATTTTTGGCCTACAAGCACATGTAAAGTTAGATAGCCTGTCCAATCTAACTGGAGGTTGCTTTTTTACGCTGTAAATGCGACAAGACTATCTGATTGAGACGACAAAAACCGGCGACAAAAGTTTAAACCATTATTACGTCATAATTGCAACAGAAACCATTTTTGTTACGAAGAGCAGCAAAACACATAGAACCACAAAAGACTATTAGCCTTCGGGTACTTTACATTATGAAATTTGTTCCTCTTGGAGAAAACTTTGGCGCCCCTGGTCTAAGGCCAACCACCAAAAACCTTACATGCTTTATCTAACTTGATCACTTGGTCTGTAGGATAATCGAGCCGTCTAAAAATTTTCTGAGATGTATCTGCGTGTTTGGCAGATATTGGAGCTGGGCAAGCCATCTTAAATTTTTATAGCATTTATCTACGGGCATTGGTAAATGTTGCTACATTAGCAAAACGGAAAGCCGGAAGCCATAGTAGTCTGCGATTTATTGCTTTTCAAGGCCTTACCACGCGCATGCGCTTAAATTTTGCTTAGACGTAAATGCTAAGCATTATAAACTAGCATTTGTGTAGCTGTTTTGCTTGATGAGACAGAATGCGTCATCTACCCCAAATTGATATAGGCCTAGTTAAATTTTGCAGTTTATTTCCACTTGAAATAAAACCGATGACAACCCCAATTTCACAAGTCATTTAATAAGCTATTGTTGTCTTTTTTCTCACTACTTATGCTATTGCAATTTTAAGTTACATACCTGTGTCTAGTCATTTTACAGTAATTTCAAGTTCAACATTATTATGATAGACAGTTGCGCAAGCGGCTAACCTTCACTCTACCGCATAAACCAAACAACCTAAGCTTTCAACTTGCAGTATTCCATCGTTTGTCAGCGTAATTTATTAATTTTGCTGGCAGACTTTAATAATAAATAAATGTGCATGATGTAATTCATCATTCTAATAAAATAGCACTTTTCAGAAATTAATTAAATTTTACTTTACGCTTCAATAAA
Organism: Trididemnum miniatum; assembly: GCA_964006365.1. NCBI lineage: Eukaryota > Metazoa > Chordata > Ascidiacea > Aplousobranchia > Didemnidae > Trididemnum > Trididemnum miniatum. Next base: position 5,851,366 of record OZ023237.1, read on the forward strand.
CTTTACGGTTTAGTGATCAGCGCAATCAGTGAGCGCCAAAATAATCGAAATTCGAATTAAATGATGTGTCGGAACTGAAGCTGCTGCTTCTCGCTCGAGTAAAAAGCTAATTTAAAATCTAAAGGTTCCGGTAACGACTTAGGTAGGCTATGTAGACACAATGATTTTAAAGTCATCTGCAGATTCATGTGTTCAACTTGCTGAAGTGAGCTATCATAGTATGCAGTATCTACAGATTTGGAAATGCTGCGAAGACCACAAGTACTAGTAGTCCGCAGGTCTTTTTATTACTAGCTACTAGACTTAAGACCTAGCTGCCTAGTCAGATGTCAGTAAGTTACTGGTTGCGCATGCTTCTTTTAGGTCTGCTAATGGCGGGATAGAAAATTAAAACAACTTGTTTTTTGACGAACTTTTAAATAATTTAAATTTGGAAAAGCTTATCAGAAGGCAAAAAAAATTTCAAGGTCTACTGGTACTGACCCTTTTCAGTGATTCTTAACTCCCAGAGTGCACTAGTACAGGTACGGAGGAATGGTAGAACTGGAGATTGGAGTGACTACAGTTCAAATTTAGAGTTGTTAAGCTGGGTTTACATAAGCTAAAAAATAGTGCAAAACGGTGAGAAGCTGAGCTTTTATTTTATAGGCCTAATGTCATGCAACTTGGCTTTGCTAGTTGAGCAAAGTGGAGCCAAGCTTCATTGCAAGCTTCAAAGAACAAACAAAGCTCAGCTCTGCTCCATTGACGTTTTTTTGTTCGTGTAAACCCACTATTAGTAGTTGCAAGTTGGACCATTAGAGGTTGGAGTTGATCAGAGTTTTGGGGAAATCTGAAGCTGAGTTGATCTGAGAAAAATGAGTCAATCTAAATGAGCCTCCATGTGGAGAAAACCGATTTGGAAATGACACTGCTGCCACTTCCCAATTTTATGTTAAAGTACCACAATACCCATTACACTGATACTGGTATGGATCTTGCTTATCCAAAGTGTTGACTGGATATATAAGCAATCAAATAGCTTGCAATGTACATTTACTGATGTAAAAACATAGTAAATTTCAGAATTAGAGAATGGGCCTAGCAGTCATGTTGTATAGCTGATGCTTCATGCTGTCAATGTGATGTATGTACAACTACTGTGTCGAATTGTCATTGAAGTTTCTGATCATCAATTCATCATAACATGTATTTACCTTTGTGTGTGAAACCAAAACAGACATGCAACGAATCAAGGTAAGTGACTGATAAACAGTAAACATTATGCATGTTGTGTTGTAAATGCTAAGGCATTATGTAATGCTTCACACTAATAACTGATTGTATATGATACCCAGTTTTGTTAGGCATCCATGTGGCAGTGATAAACATTTAAATTGTTTTGTGAAACAGTCAAAAATGTGCCATCATATATTTAAAATATTGACAGAAGAGCAGTTCAAACTTTTTCTCGATATGCCATGCACATCAATACGAATATGAGTATGTTACCAATCAAGTGCATTGTGATTATTCTACTTCATACTGCTATTTATAAATTTTTGCCTACCTAAGGCGCTTTAACCTATAGGCCCGGTATGCAACTCATAGAAAGTGACACGTGATTATGTAGTGAGTGGTTTCATGATTTTACGTATGCAATAAGCAGTAAAATCAAAGAACTTGGTGCAAAAAATATGGCTTGACATGCACTGCATTGCTCCCTGCAGCTGTGTGTTAGAAACTTGTTATGATAGTATACTACTCTTTCAGTTTTATTATGTAAAGTTAAAGCAGTGGTTATGACACATGGGCAACATGCATATAAAATAATTCACAGTGGATTATTTTTGCATCAACCTCTTTGTTTCATGAAAATCAGCAAACTTATTTTGTGACAATTACAGGTCAGCATAATTTGATGCTAGTCAAGCTGTTGCATGTTGTTTTCTGTGTCTTTGATAAAAAATTATTATTAAATCAAGTAATGTGGCGTTAATGAACTTTGTTGATTGGAAATTTGAAATAATGTTTAAAATTTGAAAAGGCTATAGACTGGCTAAATTTTTTGTAGCTGTTGTTCCTGTTACTAAAAATGATCAAACCTCAATTAGCAGTTTTTATCCAATGGTTTTTATTGGGTAAAGAAATTAAAAATGTAATTCCACATAAGCAAGCCTGCTCCAAGCAAGTGGTTTATTGCTAAACGTTTTTGTGAAGTTTCAGAAATTGATTGTTTGGTACAGTTAAACATAAATGATAATTATTTAGTTGGGATGCAAAGGTGTGAACAACCTAAAGACTGCCATGGTAGCCCATGCTAAGGTTTTTATGTGCTTAACGCTAAGAAAGCATAAATTATAAAGCGCTAGAGTCCTTGTTTGCTTGTCTGTTATTTAAGACAAACTCTATGGCATTGGTTTACTTGCCTGTCTATAACGCGCAAAGGTTTTCATCAACGCATAAAACTGTTCAGTTCCAAAAGACCTGTTCGCACTGTAGATAGGAGTAAATAATAATTTGGTTTGAAACGCTATATGTCTTGTTATTACCATATTGCTTCACGCTACAATAAAACGGAATTGTCTCTTTTGTTCTATATCTAAGACACCCCATCACTCGAACTGCTGAAGATTTGACCTTAAATGAAAGCCTACCAAAGCAGATACGCGGGCTTTCCAGTTTGCTTTTTCTTACCCAGTCATTCCAAACTGTTTTTCATAGTTGAAATTTAACAAAAGCACTGCTGGACATAAGCCCAAGTTTAAACGGTTTCTCTCAAATACTGCAATTTATATAATCTGATGGAAATTTTCATTTTCATCATGCGCTTTTCTGGCTCATTATTTATATACAATATTTGGGCTTACAATTGCTCCATCTTTTTAGGGAATTCTGCGAAGAATGTGCATCGAAACACTAAATTCTGCAGACAGTTGATGCTATCTAATGCGTCCTGAATAGCACAAAAGGCTTGAATGAAAGCGAACGGAAAAAACAATTGAGACAAATGGTAAAATAAAAACTTCTCAGATGCATAATATGCGAAAACAGACGTTTTAGGGGGAAAACTTTGAACTGATAACTTGTCGAATTTATTCCAAAGAAGTGTGTTGCTGCTTACCGATTGTATAACATTTGCACTAAACATTGTTTGCCCGTCTTTGTTTTCTGTGTTCTATTCTAACGTATGGGTGTCATGTTTTTTTAGCCTATTTTGTTTGGTTAGTTTTTATGCAACATCATGACTGTGGCTGGTTGCTTATTGACATAATTTTGCTTCAGCGGAATATCTGACTGACATAACGTAAATATAATTAGGCATAGTCGAAACCTTCGTGACACAAGCTCTTGGTTATGGTTGAGAGCTACTGTAATTGCCTTTTAACATCTAGTTAAACTTGATTGCTGCTAACCTTGTTTTTGTGAGCGCACAATAGTTTGCACTTAAAGTGCACAGTAAATTGTTGATAATAACTGAAATTAATTAATTTTATGTATCATAATACTTCATTATTTTGTATCTTTGCAAAAGCATTATTTTGTATTGTCTCTGCGTATGCACTTCATTTTTTATTCTTTGAGTAGCATACTGTAACTGCTCCGTATCTATGATTGTTTATTTTTTTACATACATTTGTGAGTTAAAAATGCTTGGGTTTGCATATGGTTGTGGCAGATTTCTATTTGTGCTTGCAGGAATTGGTTACTTGCAATTCTCATTTAAATTGAGGTCATAATCGCATAATATTTACATCGTTTGGATCAGTTTTATTTATAATCGCTTCATATGTGAACCTAAACATGTTCAAATAATCAATGCTGTTATTTGTTGAACATTTAATTTGTACCTATTTCTTTTGACAATATAAAGCATTATTGCAATATTTTGTTGTGCATTTCTTGTGAACCCTCCATTATTAAGTGATTATGACGACTGTTGTGATTACGAGTTAAGCAAAAACGCATTCACAAATATTAATCGGAAAACCCAAATCTGAAAATTGGGCTTTTTTCCTTAGCTAAAAGCTTTTGGGACAAAGCGCCCAAATTTTCAGCTTGGGTATTAATTACCCAATTTTCTTGATCTACAAGATTTAAGGTTAAACACCCAAATTGAAAATTTGGGTCGTTATTACCCAAGTTGACAAATTGGGTTTCTCAGCCTTCGAGCCCAAAATTTTCAATTAGGTTTAAAGACCCAAGTTTGTAGTTTGGGTCAAGTTACCCACTGTACTTGGGTTATGGATATTGGGTTAACAAACCCAACTTTGTAAATTGGGTCGTTATTACCCAAGTTGGCAAATTGGGTTTCTCAGCCTTCGAGCCCAAAATGATAACCCAAGTTTTTTGGGTCTACGTTACCCAATTTGATTTACAGTGTTGTATTATATATACGAAAGCTTGAAATACATGAAACGTATTTAAGGCCAAACATACTATAAATACTTACTTTTGCGTGTTTGATTGTGTATCTTCTAAACTCATGAGGCCATTTTAGTGAAACGAATCGAAGAGCTGAGTACGCAGTAATATGAAGTGACGTCAGCACAGACGTTCCTATGCTGCCTCCCCAAAGCACCTAAATAGTACGAAATCAACACAGAAAAATATTCTTACCTCTTGACCTTTTTGAGTTATGCAGCCAAAAAAAATGCACATGAAAACAGTAGCCGCATGCCATCACGACTGATGACTAAACAATGACTATCCTGTTAGAAGGTAAATAAACTAGATGACAAACACATCTCAAGTGATTTCCCACGATACAGTAGTTTGTTTCTGCCCTCCAACAAACCAGGCCACTTAAATGGCCAGGCCCAGTTAACATTTGCCCCTTCATGACCCTCGTTTTCCCGAAATAAAATTTATTGATGCATGTGTTACATACGTCCATCATTATTGATTTTTGGTCAAACTAATTCTAACTTATTTTCAATTTTATTTGATGTTTGTTACAGTATTTTGAACGCCTTATTGTTGCAGAGTTTTGTTGTCTTTAACCTACTGTACTTTTGTTTTCTCGGAAAAAAAAGGAGTAAAGTATGCTGTTCAAGAGAAAATAGAAAATACTTCAAATTTTTTTACGCTGGTGCGGTAGGTCTGGGGTTCAAATATCAGGCTGATCAAATCGGACACGGTTTAGCGAACAGCTCGCCACTGCAGCGACATTTCTTTCAAGCTGTGTTGCTCTGACGTTAAGCTGCGGATCGAGATGGGGCTCACCACTCGTTACACGCTTCGGCGTACCACGAGCATAATGAAAAGATTGATTTGAAACTTTAAGCCAGACTAATGCGATACTGATTCTGCATAAAATTAAAATTGGAGTCTAAGTGGTTGTTTTATCAAAGGTACTGGTTGATTGTATTGAAATAAAGTTGCAACAGCGCGCACACTGCACAGTTGGTAAGGTTGGGCGAGATTCGACATAAATACAAGAGCCTTCTATAGCAAAGGTACATAGTAATGCCTGATTGTATTTGAACAGCGTCAATATGGGGCGCCGTTGTGAAAAAACGATTTAGCAAATTTTGTACGAATTTTCAGCAACATTTACAGTCTCACAGCTATTTACAGCTACCAGCGCTGTTTTTTCAGCAGCGGTAGCGGAAGCGCCGCTGTTTTTTTCTGTCGACAGCGGTGGAGTAGCGAGGTGGAGTAGCGACCAGCGCAGCAGCGCTTCTGTGAAGATAATTGACTTACCGCTGCCGCAAAAAACTTTTTGATTTTGAAGATTGTGTATTATGCAGCAATCTAATAATAAAATCGCTATTTAAATCTAGATTCGCTCTGCTTGAAATTAATACCATGAAACAAATGAAAACGTAAAGCGAAGTGATAGCGTGAGATCGCAAGCGATTTTCCATTAATTCATTAACACCATTTTCATCGTTCTCATCGCCAGACACTGATCCTGATTGACGATTGCTGCTTTACATAGTTCACAAACACAGCTGCATCTCGCCTTCAGAAATCCAACGTTTTAGTAATGCCCCCCGCTGGTTTAACTTCTCACTTCTTTAATTCTAGTATCTTGGATCGTTTTACCTCATTAACACTAGGAAGGACCCTTTCAGGAAAAAAAACAACTCTGGTAATATGGATACACTGCGCCGATAAATAAATATTAAACTTTTCAAAATCGATTTCAAGATTACACTGGAACATGGAAACAATGTTGATCTCATTAGCATATTACCGCAGCGCTTTAGTTTTTCGTTGCACTTTAGCTAAACGTCGCTGGTATTTATTAGACGTCGCTGCTATTTATTAAATGTCACTGCTGTTTATTAAATATCGCCGCTATTTAATGAATGTCGCGTTATTTATTAAATATCGTCGCAATTTAATAAATATTGCTGCTATTTACTAAATGTCGCGGCACTTTGGCTGTTGTTGTATTTTTCGAAGCATTTTGGCAGCAGTTCACTTCACTTTACCTAAATAGCTGTGAGACTGTGTAAATGTAGCTGAAAATTCGTACAAAATTTGCTAATTCGTTATTTTCACAACGGCACGCCACACGTCAACGCAATAATAAAAGCGATAAAATGAAGTGCGTAGCAATGTTCACGCTAGCACCGGTACTTTTTCTTTCGGATTTTATTTATACGTGCCCTACCCTAATTGTTATTTACCAATAGCGCCAATCCACAGCATTTTTTTTATGACAGTTTTACTTACTTCGTTTATACTATTGCGTAGGCATGTTTAATAATTGTTTAGTCAGTCACCAAGGGTTTGCGCTTTTGATTTGCCAAAATATAGTTTCAAAGACACCAGCTGTCGATCGCATTTGAAATATAGTCGCAAGTTTGCATTGGCAAAAATGAAGTCCCATTCTTTTGACGTTTTTAAATCATGCCTTAGTTAAGTTATTATTACTCAAGCCTTTTCTTTTTTTGTTAAGGCCATGTATATCTTTAAAACCAAAAAGACCAACATTTTGGATGCAAAGTTACACTGTATGGCGCAGGGCTGCCGAATTGTTCTCACATAACTATCATTTTTCTTTAATTTGAAAATCTTTGTAATATGAAACAATTTTTTTTCAAGAATTGTCCTTATTTTAATTCGCTTCCATAATATTATTTTTGCCTTTTTGATCGCTGTTCTGCGATGACATGCTTCACAATAAATATTCCTGCTTGATGGAACCAGCAGCAAATCAAAAAAGTCAGAAGCAAAACTACTACAAAACTCGGAAACAAAGGCAAACCCTAAACAAATCTGGATTCGTCTCACGCATAGCGCTTCCATCGCTAGAATAAGATCAAAAGAATCACTATTGTCAATTATTATAATCATCATGATCACTCTAACGTTTTTCTGTTCCTCCTGAAGTGAGCCCTAGAACTTAGTGGAGACAAAATCTCATCGACGGCTTTCAATCTTAACAGGAAGGATGCACGTCGTGAGCAGAAGGTTGGCAGTGACAATACCACCTATAGGACCTGGTGCAGCGGCTGCGCTGATTTTTAAACTTATTTTTATTTGTAAATGTTATAATCACGTCTTAACGTACGTAGCTTTATCGCTGTTTCCCTTTTTTTTGCCTCGATGTGGTTTGTGTTATTGATGTTTATTCTTTTATGGTCGAAAATAAAAAGTCGCTACTCCTTCACCCTGCTTTTTTTAAACCAGAAAATTCATTGAGATAACCTCAGTTAGGTCGCCAACATTTTGCAGGCACTGGAAGCCACTACACAAGAAGCTAAATCTCGTGTTGCATTGATAAGACAATTGATGGGTACTACTGGGGCGCTGATACAGCTATTTTTAGCGCAGCAACAACGGCCCTGGTGAATTCCAATGTTGAGTGCTGTGCACTTGTTTGATGCCGCAGTGCACATCACACTCACCACATTGATGCTGTCATCAACAACGCTTTTCGAATTGCGAAGAAGCGTCCTAGACCTCCGACAATCTTCCTATTCTTGCAGACATCCAACTGACCAAGTTTTGCGGCAAAGGAGTGAAATTTTTTTTCGTTTTCCGGACAATGGAGCCTTTGATTCGCTCCACTGGAAACTTCTCATTTGTCCAGAAATTGGCAAGGCGTCCGGTGATTAAAGTCAAGACACCCATGCATTTGTGTCAGCTGCGCAGTCAATGCTACAACAGCTTATTAATGTGAATAGAACTGCAGCCCATTGGGCATAACATAAAAAATTACGGACTGACAGAAGAACCACACGGTAATCTGTACTTTAACACCCCGACATCGATTCCCCATCACATCTTAATGTTCTTGTCTAGGACTGCTTAGATAAAATCAAACCATCTTCACATTGGCGTTGGTTTTCACTTCATGCTGTTTAGTTTCTAAGAATATTGTAGCTTGAACGATCAAACTCAGGGCCTCATCAAGCACCATTGCTTTATGTTTAGTGCTCCGAACAAAAAGCATGGCGTAGTTGAAACGATAGATCAGAAGTAGTTAAAACGATAGATCAGAAGTTCTCAACCACGAGACGTTAAACAGGGGGCACAATTAGTGTACGATTTTGTCGGCAGCGTGGCCGAGTGGTTTGGAGCGTCGTTTTTACCACGGCCATGATCGCAAGGTTGATGGTTCAACTCCCACCCAAGCCTTGTTGTTGCGTCCTTGGATAAGATACTTCACGACAATTATCTCTGCTTGGTGGAATCTGACAAGTAACAAATTGAAGAAGTCAGAAGCAAAATTCAAGTGGAAAACTCGGAAACAAGGGCAACTCCTTAGCGAGCCTGGATTCGTCCCATGCATAGCGCCTGCGTCGCTTTCTCGTAACAGGAGGATAAAAATGAAGAAATCATCATCATCATTTATTAACCTGTTGGCGATAATTAACCAAGAATGACTAGCGGACGACTGTAGCTACTACGAATAAAATAGGCCTACCGACTGAAATTTCGTTGCTCAGCAGGAAGCCACAGATGTTGAGAGTCTCTAAAAGGAGGCCACAAACCAAAAAAGGTTGAGAACTACTGCGATTAACCCTCGGCTCCAGCGCCCAGCCAAGCACATACGACAATGACGAAGAACAACTACGTTCGTTATGACTGCGTTAAATCACAAGACCAATAAACCGTTTATAATAAATGCTGTTTCAATTTTGAGGTAAACTAAGTTTTGTTAAAACAGTATTGCTCAAGTGAACTACTCAAACTTGCGGTCATCGATATCCCACATTCCTTTTGCTTTTTGTGCTGTCAGTTTGTTTTCTGATGTACAGGTATAAATCAAGGTATAGGCCCTAAAGCGCTTGCTCATGCTCTATCTGCTCCCTCGCCAACCAATTAGCTTATTTAAATAAAATGGATCTGAAGCTTAAATTCAGGCATAGCTGCAACCTAAAGTTGATTCAAATAGTGTTTTGTTTGACATTAAGATACGCAACCTTTGTCGTGTTATCAGCCTGCCACTAAAGCCAGTGTTGGGTAGGACTCGAGTCGCACTCGGACTTGGGCTAGTGGTTTTTATTTTGGAATAGAACTCGAGTCATTTCTTTTCTTGTGACTTGAGATTTCGACGTAAAAAATAATGCAAGGTGATGGTGAGTTTTTAGTTATGGTAACTGACAACCGACAAGTTTGATGGTATAGTAGGATAGGAACGTAACTTTTTGTATTTGGGTGTTAATTACGTCATTTTCGCACACGCTGTTTCCAACAGACAGCAGCAGCTGCGAAGATGTAAATAAAAGCTGAACAAATCAGATAACCACATTCTCGTCTCCTATTATTATAACTAGGGCCCGCTAAAGTCAATAAAGTTGAAATTTTTTCAGGACCTTAAATTGCATGATCAAACGTGTGCTAACGTTTGTTTCAGGTGTTCAGGAGTCTGCGTTGGTAGATTTTACAAGTTAAAATAAAGTCAAAATTTTGCGAAAAGTCAAAACTTGTCAAAATTGTCTTCATCAAAAATTTTCTAACAAAAATGAAAAAAATTATGCTTTTTTTATACATTTGTGAATTTTTGAGCTAAGTTTACGCACAGTTTTTACTCTGAAATAGTTGCAATAGTAAAAATGCGTGCGGTAATTGAGAAGGAAGCAGCACTTATGCATGAAATCGTCCTAGTAATTATACTGAGTGATTTTCCTTAAAAACATCACATGCAAACTGTTAATGTACAGTACAGTTGCGATAACAACGCATTTTTTGTATTACACACAGTAAATTGATGCCAGAACACACAATGGCTCGTTAATCTGGGTTTTGACGTCATGCGTCGCTTTGTTGCATTAGCTTCAAGACTAAGTAATTAAGAAAATGTTCAGAGTAGGCTACCTTCTTCTTTAAAAATTTATGTGAACTGCAGATTAGAAAATAGATATTAAAATTTTTGTTTTTTTCGCCAATGTTTTTTTCCATTTCTTTGTTGATTGTTATTGGTTGCTGCGTTTGTTGCTTTTAAATTTCTTTGCAGATTTGTGCAAATAAAAAACAACGGTTGATTAAATTTTTGATACATATTTTTGTCGATTTGCACTGAAACTCTACAAGGCTAGCAGTAAAAACTGAAAAAAAATTACTTGTTGTGCCGTTGGGAAAAACACTCAGCGGGATTCCCCCATCTTAGTGTAGCAGACAGGTGGCCGGCAAATCCTAAGCAAGCTCGTTATAGCACTTTGATCGTTTTCTCGTGACAGGAGGATAAATAGGCAACTAAATACAAAATAATACTATGTCCTTAAAGCAAAACCGGCATTCGGTCGTTAGGCAGCTGTGAGGTTACATCTACCCTTTGCGCCGAGCTGGTGAGGAACAAAATGCGTCTGCGGTTAACTAGATGAATATCTAGTCCAGCTGGGTGGTTCAGGATTTAAAGACCGGTTCATAAGCGAATAATCTGACTGTGCTTTAGGCTTGTCTGACCAAGACAGTATCCTCGGTAGCCTGCAATTCAATGCTGAGCTGTCCAACAAGATAGATGATTCAGCATGCGGAGTATGTATATGACAAACCCAAAATTTTTTAAAAGTTCTTAGGGCTGTCAGTTGCTGCGGAACAAAAAGTAACAGCGTTGATCTGTTTACAAAGAAGAGAAGATTACGCTTCATTGTTCTCTTACGGTAATTATTCATTGTCTTCCCTTCCACATGAGTGTTGGAACCAGCTTACCAAATTAGAGATATCGATGATACTTAATCATTTTACAACCGCTCGGCTCAGATGGCCGAGTGGTAAAAGCGTCCGCCTCGGGAGCTGTATACTTGGGTTTGATTCCGAGCCGGGTCAAACCAATCACTGAAAAATTGGTATTACCAGCGTCCCTGCTTGACGCTCAGCATTAAAGGGACAGTGTGAAGAACAAGCCGGCAAGTTTACTTGTTGTGCCGTTAAGAAAAGCACTTAGTGGGATTCCCCCATCTTGGTGTGGCAGACAGATGGCCGGCAACTCCTAAGTGAGCTCGTTATAGCGCTTTAATCGCTTTCTCGTGATAGGAGGATAAATAGGCAACTAAATACAAAATAATACTATGTCCTTGAAGCAATGCTGTAGGTTGTGCTTAATAACTTCCATCAGGGTTGCTCACGACAGTAAGGTCGAAGGAAAGAAACAGACTAAGTAGCAATCCAATGCTGTAACTAAATGGAAAGTTGTGACAACAATATTCAAGCTGCATCGGATGGTGCGCAGAATAAAAAGGTCCGCGTTCGAATTTTAGGCAGAGAAATTGTTTAAGAAGAAAGCTACAGTTTCTCCCACAAGCTGACCCAGTGGAGTACGTACGAGGGAGGTTTGGGGGTCACCCCCCCCCCCCCCATTGACGATTGGAAACGAAATGAAAACCTCTCTTTTTGGAACCATTCGCCTTTTTTATTTGCAGAGATTGTCGAAATTGATATTATGTTTTTCTGTGCTGTCAAACTTGCTTATATAATCTTGAAAAACTTTCGTTGTGCTGCAGTAATACCAGTAGGTCAAACTTTTCTGGTGCGTTGCGCTTGACCTTAACGATTGCAGAAAAAGTGAAACCTTTCTTTTTTGAAACGAACCGACCTTTCTTTGTGAGGAGCTTGCCGAAATTGCTATCATGTTTTTCTATTCTGTTCAACTTTTTAATTTAATCTCGAGAAACTTTCATTGCGATGCGATGCAAACATACCGATATTCCAACTTTTCCGATGTGTTTTGCTTGAACTGCATTTTTGTCGTTGATGCTGCTGTGAAGCAATTGGTAAGCAGGAGTTTCCGTAAATACGGTGCATCTGCAGGAACTATGGCAGTACACCTAAATTTTTTTTTTTAATCCAATCAAATCTTCACTGTCCTCGTACCGAAGAGTGATAGCGAGTGGCGGGGCCCGACCCCACGGCTTAGCACCTGAGTCGCGCAGCTTCGAAGAAACGTCGCAGCAGTGGCGAGCCGTTGGCTACCCTGTGTCCAATTTGACCGGCCTGGGAATTGAACCTCAGACCTTCCGCATCGACAGCGACATCTTTAACACTGCGCTATAACCGGCCGGTTTGTAGAAAAATTATTAAAATATAAAAAACTAAATTGACACTGCCCTAAGTGCTAAAAATAAAAAAAAATACTGCCAAGGAAGACCAGACCAACGAAAGATTTGAAGATGCCCAGGGGCAGAACGTGGGGGGGGCAAAATTGTTTTAACGCACGGTAACTGTCTCAGGAGCTGGAATGTTTCGTTTCCCAGACACCCCGAGTATGTGTTTGAGAGTATCTGATGGTATCGATGCTGTGATTTGGGAGAAAAATGCTTAGATGATATCATATCGACGCTGTTTTTAACCTTAATCGCATAATTAGAGATTCCTTTCGCGCGTAATTTCTAGTAGTTTAAAAATGTTTCGGCAGGGAAGACAGTTTTTTGATGCTCCACTGTCTTCACTTTTTAAGACGGGGGGAACTGCACCCTTCATAATGAGTGCATGTCAAATGTTTATATCAAGGTTTATACGCGTTGTTTGTATCAATGTTGGTCCTTAAAAAAAGATATGTTTGGAGGGAAGCAATTGCCTGTTTTACCCCCCTGGCTACACCCTGTTTGTGACGTTCCAAAAGCTAGCCCAATTTAGTCAGTTAACTTTCCTACATGGCCCGAAAATGATGTAAATTAAAATTTTTTCAGTAAATTTTTAACCTCGGCTCGACAGCTTGAGTTTCTGTGAAACCTTTTCTCTCCTTCAATGAAGCGCAAAGAATCAAGCAAAAGTGTGAATATAACATCTGGATTGTTTGCTTCGTTATGGCATTAGGCTGGTATAGTTTAATCATGGTTAGCTGCAATTGCGCAATAGTTTAGACTAAAAACATTACAATCTGATGCCCTTTAATACCTCTGAACTACTGTAACTGCAGTGTCGTTATGTCATTACGATGTGACGTCACTGAACCCCCCCTCCCCCATTGAAAAATCCTGAGTACGCCACCGAGCTGACCGTCACCGAAAACCCACCAACGCAGGCGCTAAGCGTTTGGGGTGGCAAATGGGAGCAGCGCACAGAAAATGTACTCGATTTGGCTCAAACTGCCAGGATCTAGCTATTGGGAGCTGGAACGTGTCGTCACTGATAGGAAAAGAGCAGGAGCTTGTTTGGGAAGCCCAGCAGCATCGCCTTGATATTGTGGGAATTTCATCAACAAAGCACTGGGGTTCTGAAACTGTCGAATTGAACGATAGGTGAAAAATTTTCTACTTAGGTGCTAATGCAGCAATGTCTGCTCAAATTCGCGTTGGCTTACTTGTGAGCTCCAACATTCCTGAGTGTGTCATTGACTGGGTACCACCGACAGGAAGGGTTTCTCTTCTAAAGCTAAAGGCTGCAGGAACGATCTCTATGTGTCTTGCAGGCGTATGCATCTAACATGAAATCACAGTACGAAGCCTTTCTGGAGGAAGTTGAGGCTGCTTTGGGTAAAGCAACTTCATCAGAGTCTCTTGTCCTTTTGGACGATTTTAATGCACATGTGGACAAATGCACAATTCAACCTGGTAAGGTGTTATTGGGTAACATGGTGACCCTGACAATAATAAAAACGCAAGGTGTTTATTGCAGTTCTGTACCACCAATGGGCTGTGCATAATGATCTCATTTTTACAGCACAAAAGAATTCTCAAGTTCACCTGGTACACAGACTCTTTGAGACAACGCTCCTTGATTGATTTTGCATCGTTTTGGCGGACTTGTTTTCTTATGCGTCTGATTTTTGTGTTGAAAAAGGGGCTAAGTTAACAACAGATCACCACCTAGCTGCCTGCACTTTAAAAGCTGTGGAACTCTTGATAAAACGAAAGATTTTTTGACCACAAAAAACTTATCGAATCAATTGAGAATCATTGGTTGACAAAAAGGTACAAACTGCATTAGTTCGCAGACAACATTGCAACTAAGTTTGAAGAACTTCCGATCTCTATTGAAGACATTGAAACTGAGTGGTGTTTGTTTCGAACTGCAGTCATTACGTCCGCTACTAACTGTTGTGGACGTAAGCGTGTTGAAGAGACAAAGAGTAGCAACAAAAGAATTCTTTGGTGGAACCAGGAGGAACTTCGTTCGCAATAATTTAGAGCACGTAAGGCGGAAGCCACAAAAGTTAAACTGTCTGACGAAAGGACCTGAAAGGAATTTGGAAAGAGGTTAAACAATGATTTCAAATTAATCAAGTATTTTGGCAGACCCTTCGTTGTTTGCGTGTATCAAGTATTTTGGCAGACCCTTCGTTGTTTGCGTGGAAAAAGATCTTAAGCCGCTTTCTTCGTCAAAGATTCAAATGGTGTCACTTTGAGAAATCAAGATGCGTTTTTGAATCGTTGGAGAGAATACTTTAGTGATCTTTTAAACTCACTTGATGCTACACCGACAAAAATTCACGAGGAACAGGTTGGGAAAGATATTCAGATAACCGAAGCAGAAGTGAATGCAGTTATCAACTCATTGAAAACTGAAAAAGCACCTGGTGAGGATGATATTAGACCTGAATTGTTGAAAGCAATGAACATGCCTGTTGTTCGTTGCTTGACTAGTGTTTGTCAGGTAGCATGTAAGACTGGTCAGGCACCACAGCAATGGCAAACAATGTGGTAAATACAGGGTCAGGCAAAATAATCTGACACATTTGAAATTGTCAATATGACAAACGTGATGCAGTTAGACTAATGGTTGAAGTAAAATTTTATAGCTACTAACATGCCATTTAGTTTTCGTTATGTCTTAAAAGTTACATCTTTGAGATGGCACCTTCGGGTATGACGAATTATTGCAGGCGATTTCTAGTTTTCTATTATTTATAAACAACATAACAAAATGCTAAAAATTAGAGCTGAAATGCTGAAAGTCATAAACAATGTAAAAATGATCAAGCACGGGAAAATTTCCCGGAAAATTTTCCCGGGAATTTCCCAAATCCCGGGTACCCCGAAGATTTTCGGGATCCCGGGAATTCTTGCGGTGTCGCGGGATGAAAGTCCAAGTCGAGATGCTAAAGTCGTGTAACCGTTTGATCGAAAAGCTTTAATGATAAGCCTGGTAATGATTCTTCAAATTTGGTGTAGTTGCAATATAAGATTTTCCGTTTTAAAAAAACGAGTAAATATATACAATGAAAAAAGCAAGATCTGTTACACCGTGTTGCTTTGTAGTACCCATATTATAGAGATCATCACCAACAAGTATCATTTTCAAGATGTATGTCATGGCCCCCATCCACCTTGCGTGATGTGCCGTTCCCAATTTTTTTTGATCATTCAAGCTTTGTACAATTTCCAATAAAGAACTGGAAATATTAAATGTAAGATCACGTTATGATAGCTTCTATATTATAGATATTACCTTTCAAGCATCGCACGATTTCCAGCAAAGAACTGAAAGTGTTAAATGCAATCATGTTTTGATTGCTTGCTTCTATGATTGCTTCTATATTATAGAATAAAAGCAATTATAACATGATTGCATTTAATATTTTCAATTCTTTATTGGAAATCGTACGAAGCTTGAATGATCAAAAAAAATTGGGAACGGCACATCACGCAAGGTGAATGGGGGCCATGACATACATCTTGAAAATGATACTTGTTGGTGATGATCTCTATAATATGGGTGCTACACAGCAACACGGTATAACAGATCTTGCTTTTTTCATTGTATATATTCACTCGTATTACTGGTTTGCCATTCCAGTGTCAGCAGATGTTCCTTTTCTGACTTTAATGCTTTGGAAAGATTTGAAGCGCAGACATAGCTAGAGTCTGGAGCATTATTACAAAACTCATACTGCCCAGCTCAAATGGGAAAGCCTGACCGACCACGAGTTTATGAAGACAGCACCACATCAAGTTTTGTAACTGGTAAATCCTGGTTAATCTTCAAGCTGGTAGGAATTGAATCAACATTTTTGTGCAAGCTAGCAAGCACTTGTGGTGATAATCATTCTTTCATTCAATTGAAACCTATTGTAACCTCTTTAAAGGTTATCAATGACGCAGCTGAGCGTACCGTCAAGTTTGGCAGCGATTTTGTAGAGATTATCACCAAAAATAAAAAGCAAAGACAAGACATTCTACAGCAATAGGAACTGAACTGAAGAATGTACCCAGATGCAACAAAACTCTGTTTTTCGAAAACTAAAAATGTGATTTAATACTGATGCAACTTTGTGATTGGCTGTGTTTTAATGGCGATGATGAAAATGTTTTGCTAATGCATTATCATGTAGTGTATGGTTTGTTATGATATTCCAGTCTGTTTCAATTCTTCATTGTACTAGCATAAAAAAAGAAGCTTAAGCATGGCATCAAAAGCCTACACAACACATCTTCACGTATTCATTGTATTTTTAAAACTTAAATGACATATTACCATGTAACATTCTGTCACAATTACATGCACCACAGGATGAAAAATGTCACAAAATCACTCATGCATGACATTACTATATGCAATATAAAAACTACCAATAAAAATAAAACTATCAAATACGCTGTTTGTAATCTTTCCAGGGCAGTTTAGCAATTTTCCCAATGCAAAATCACATTAAACAATTCATGTGCAACATCTATGCCTGTTTAAGAGTGACAAACGTTACAAAATCAGTCATGCGTTGCCTCATAAAAAATATTCAATTGAAGCTATCTTGGGAACTACTGGCCCAATTTCGAAAAAAATTTTTTAAAACTCTTCAGCAATATAAATTTGTTTTAGACAACAAAGAAAAAAAGCAAAATGGGTTTTGGAAAAAACAGTTACCTGCAATTTTACCCATTTTTTTGCAAAAATGAGCCTCAAAAAAGGTTGCGTTACACCGTGGATGATAATCCAAACTAAAGTTTAAGCACATTTTTGAATTCAGCGCCAAAAACTACATCAAAAAAGTCACAGAATGACTGAATATTATGGAAACATGGGAGATCTGGGCGGTCTAATATAGGGCATATCTCTTATCTGTGTCCCGGGTAACGTCTTTGCCCAATGCCTTGAAAAAAAATGCCGTGAAATCGTCGAGCATAAACTAACGGATTCTCAGTGTGGCTTTCGCCCTGGCAGAGCACAATGAATCAGATCTTTGCCTAGAAGCAAATCTTGGGTGTGAAGTCGTGGGAATACGCGAAAGAGGTCAATGCATGTTTTGTTAATCTTAAAAAGCGTATGATCGCATTTACCCCGAGACAAGCTTAGGGCGGTGCTGTTACAGTATGGCATTGATGGTCAGTTATTAACTGCTATTAAGTTGCTGTACATGCATTCCGAGGTCTGCGCTCGTGCTAACAGCGCAACGATGAAACCTGTCAGAGTAAGTGTGGGATTACGGCAAGGCTGCTCTTTTTCACTGTTCTGTTCCTTATGTATTCTGTAACTGTTATAGAATAGTTAAAAAAGTGAGTCTTGTGGCGGAGGAAAGATCGGTGATTGCACTGTACAACGTCTGTTGGCAAATGCTCTTGTACTACTCGATTCTACCCAAAATGGTCTTCTGCAAGCTCTTGACAGGTTTTCCAATACATGGTCTGTGGCAGAAATGAAAGTGTGCCTTTCTAGACAACCAAAGCAATGCTCTCTCCGAATTGGTGGAGTATCACTAAAACATCAGTGAAATTCAAGTACCTCGGCGTTTCATTCACAAGTGGTGGCAGACAAAATACCGAATTGGATATCCGCATCGGAAAGACATGTGCGGTGATACGCCAGCTCCAACTATCTGTGGTACTGAAACGGGAGCTTTGCACCAAGGCAAAGCTATCCATTTTCAGATCAGTCTATGTTCCTATTGTGACTGATGGCCATAAGTATTGGATCATGAGTGAAAAAGTTAAATCTCCAGATCAAGCAGCCGAAATGGGATTCTTGCGAAGAATTAGTGGTTTGACCTAGCTGGACAAGGTTAAAAGTGCAGATATTCGTGAATCTCTAAACATCGAATCGCTGCTTCTCCGTCTAGAAAGACCTCAACTGCGTTGGATGGACATGTGACACGAATATACCGGGAAAAAACAGCCAAAAAACTGCTCTTTTCAATACCGATTGATGGTAGGTCTAGACTCTAGACCTAGACTCTAGAGGCCGTCCCAGAACTCGAAGGAGAGATTACGTTGAAGATCTTAGTTGACCTTGGCATCTCAGCAGAGCATCTGTCCTTTGTTGCAAAGGATTGAGATGCTTGGATGCTCCAACTCAAGCTGCTGCCCCCGCGACCCCCAAGGATAAGCGGGTCTAGAAAAGTAAGTAAGTAAACAGTCCGTGTGAAGCTTCAATTTGCATTCAAAATGTTTCGAAGCCTTGCAGGTTCAAACAACAAACTTTAGAATAATTCATACGCATTTGTTTATTAAACTGATTAAATACTTGGTTTTACAAGAAGATCACCTACTTTGCACAGAAAGGTTGACGCATTCCAGTACCTGGCACCCCATGTTCGATTATATACCGTTAGAGGGCTCAGCAAAGCCGATATGAAATCCGAAGTTGCCAAACTCAGAATGAAGTAATTAAAAACGGACCTGAAGTGAAACTTAAATTATTACTGGTAACCAATAAATGCGAGAACCGAAAATAGTAGCCGCAGTTTAATAACAAAGTAATAGAAGACAACAGTAGTTGTGTCATTTTATTTACAAAAGCGTCTGTGGACCAAAAGAATAACTGGGTTTTCAAGACAGAGCATAATAACCCTCGAAGTCTTTTTGCCACTGGTATTATCACCAAAACACGCAAGATATTACTCATCACTTCAACGAAGTTGCGGTCCTACTAAACACCGCAAGGGACGACAAAGGACCTCAGACTGATTACTAAACACCGCGAAGAACAACAAAGGACTTGGAATCATACCATAACAAAGATCGACGAAGGACTTTAAATTAGGGTTAGGCTAGGGTTAGGATAAGGTTAGGGTTAGGTTAGGATTAGGTTAGGGTTAGGTTAGGTTAGGTTAGGTTAGGGTTAGGGTTAGGTTAGGGTTAAGTTAGGGTTAGGTTAGGTTGGGGTTAGGTTGGGGTTAGGTTGGGGTTAGGTTGGGGTTAGGTTTGGGTTAGGTTAGGGTTAGGTTAGGGTTAGGTTAGGATTAGGGTTAGATTAAGGTTTTAGGGTCCTTTGTCGTACTTTGCGGTGTTTAGTACATCAATTTGAGATCCTTTGTCGTTCTTTGCAGTGTTTAGAAGGACCCATGAAGTTAAGAGCTTTAATGCAAGTGTAGGCTAGTATGGCTGCAATGAAAAACAATTACCCATACCCTCTACCCGAGGATTGATGAACAACGTCGAGGTTGTCTGCACAATGTTTTTCGCAAAATGGTGCAACTTTGTAGGATATAATTTTGCATAATCAGTGCGCGCAATTTGCAAAGATTGAACAAAAAATGCCGATCAAGACATCAACCGGTCCTGCTAAACACCGCAAAGAACTGAAACACCGCAAAGGACGACAAAGGACCTCCAATTGATGTACTAAACACAGCAAAGAACGACAAAGGACCTTAAATTGATCTACTAAACACTGCAAAGAACAACAAAGGACTTGGAATCATACCATAACAAAGAATGACAAAGGACTTTAAATTAGGGTTAGGTTAGGGCTAAATATGATACAAGTGTTGGCTATTACAGCAAATATATTTGCTCATATTTAAAAAGTAGTTTCAAAGTTTTGATAATCTTAAAGGTTTATGTTTTGACTAAATAATCTCTCGCACATGACCGCACTTACTTCAAACGTGGTGACTTGAAAATGACATAAATTGTCACGCCATTGGCAAAAATTGAAAACATAGCCAGCGGTAACACAAGTGCAACTAAAGTCACGGCTCCTGTTTCGTCGTAATATAATACACTCTTAGCCCTGAAAAAAAATCAGTTTGATTGCTCGAGGTTTACTATTTTTTTAATTGGTAACTATAACTTAGCGGGTGCAGTACTTTGAAGAGATTTTTTTCATGTTTTGCTGATATTTTTGGCTGTGAACAAACCTTTGAGGTTGGCATCCGATGTTGTACAACTCTGTGCAAGTTAATTTGATATGTAGACGCATGATTTCGCGGCAATTATTAATTGAGATATAGACTACACCTTATTTTGTTGAACCAGTTTTACTTGTTTTAAAAAAATTGCTTCGATGCTCGTTTACAATTTTTTTGATCAATCACGTTCCCCGCAAATTTCAGCATTAACTCAGATTCATCAGGAGAAAAACGTTGGCTTAACTGCAACGATCTTTAACGCAAAATGTTGCGTCTATCAGAACAGCTGCTGCATACAAAATAAAGAAGCAAATTCTATGGTATTAAATTTACACACACAGTTCAATCCCATGGGTGCATTTGCTAGATTTCCATTTGACATAGGCTATATTAATACCAAATTAGAATTCCATAATTTGCATTTTTGCATTGAGTTGCATATTTTTTTTCCTATCAGAAGAAAGCGATCAAAGCGTTATAACGAGCTTTGAAGTTCAACTCTTCGCAATCACCCGATAACTGCTTCGCGGTTCCCAGTTTAAGGTCCTCAGCCCTTACCTTTGATTGGATAACATAAGAGTTGCAAAATTTTCCAACGCATGACCGCAAAACTTGACCGACGTTTAATAATAGTGGCAGTTTTTATTTAGCCAAGCATGCGAGGTCAGATTCCAATCGTAATTTGTACGCCATGGAGCAACGAAAAACAGTTCAAAACTTTTTTAAATTGTGCGTAATTTCTAAAATCTCTCTCTACCTTGTGCGCATTTTTATAACCAATCTTTCAAGTTTTGTAACAGTCAAAATAGACTACTGTCGCAAAAATACGGTAGCAAAATAAACAGTAGATAAAAGAAATTTATTCTCAAGTGATTAGTAGTTAACCTTTTATAAAAAAATGAAGCGGTTTTATCCGAACCACACAATATCTCGAACAACACCTTATTCACGTGCACTAGCGTAGCGCGAAAGCGTTCTAGGCATGACGACCGATTTTGCGCAGCCTAGTGGCTTGAATAAAAGCTTTTAATATACAACATATCACTCAACTTTGAATGAACAAATCTTTTATTGATCACAAGGAGCATTGCAATGTTATGCTTTTAGCGCTATAATCACTCACTTTGCAGTTGCTGTTCCCAGAACTTCGGCATAAATTCCTTCCTCAGTTTCAACAGAATCATGAGTTGAAGTGTCAATTGAAGTTACAGCATTAAACTGCATAGTTAGCCCCAACGTTTTCTATCAATATAAGCCTAGTATTTAACGCGAAAGCAAGGTCAGTTTGTGCTGTCAACTGGACGCTTATTAGAAATTTCAGTTTATCCTGAAAAACTTTAACCTTACCAGTAGTTCTACAAAGCATGTCAATGCGCTTCATAAAGATTGCACAAAATTAACCTTGTACACCGAGCAAAAAATCGAATAAGGATTATTGAATTAAGTAAAAAAAGTAAAGACAAGGCCATAGTCGATACTTATTTAAAAAAGTAAAGGCTCCAATGCATTCGATAAAGAAAAGGTAAAGAATGTCGCAATCGAATATCGCTTACAATCGATTTTTGCAACCCCGATTAAGCTGATGTGAAAGATTTTGTTCTTATGACCGGTGAGGTGCAATGCTTCAAGTTACAAACTCAAAACGCAAAATTCGGATTTGAAACAACCGAAAACATCAAAACATTGAAAATGGTGCTACCTATACATAAAACGAAAGAGCCCAACCGAGATAATGATATCAAAAAAAATCTCAACTTCAAACTGGGATCAACGGTGTGGTGGTTAATACGCTGGAGTGGGACTGCTACTTATAAAGTCGAGGGTTCGATGCTGCTCTAGGTTTAGTGCTTGGCTTTTTACGTGCAGTCAAGGCTCGTCGATGGTAATTCAATAAACAAAAACATTTATAGAAGTAGAATCATTTTGAAACAAGCGCATTGCGTGACGTCACTGTGTACACCAATGGTCCAAGCTCGTAATGTACTTTGAACTTCATCTACAGTATTATTTTGAGTTCGTCGTTTATTCGTGATTATTAAGAGCTGAACAATTAATTGCACAGAGCCCGTTACAGCCGTTTGCATGTTTATTGATTTCAGCTTTTCTTAATCCAGTAATAACAGTATTTCTTGAAGTTCATGCATTTAGCTATCTAAATTTAGCAAACTATTTGTCTTTATGCAATTCATTACGCCTTCAGATAGTCCACTAATTTCCATAGCGGGCTCCTGAGATTGTTTTGCATGCGGCAGCAACCAATTATTTCGAAAAGCTGATCAACGTTTTTTGAGCGGGGATCAGGTTTATTACCCTAAAAAGAAGTTATTGTTACAGTCGTAAAACTTGGTTGAAAATTGATTTTAAAGATTCAACAAAACCAGCGCTGATGTTAGTTGGAAATTTTAGCATAAATTTTTTCCACGTACCTTGCTTGTTAAAGAAACCATCGCAGCCTGAGATAAAATTGATGCGCGCCTGGGTCGCGTATCTTATACTTTCAAAACACCTACAGTAATAGAGATGTAGGTTTTTTATACACTGCGGCATGTGCTTGGTGCCGATTTGCTTGGTTCCGGTAGTAACTTCAACTTGGTAATAATGATGGTTACCAGTCTGCACTACTTGCCCTGGAAACATTTATTGGACCAACACATGGATTTTGTAACGTACAGTCATTACCAAAAGTTTTGAGCCACCCAGGCAAAAAACACATTTTTGCTTGTTTTTCTCAAATGCGTTTTTAATTTACTTTTTGCCTTCGTTAGCTTTTTTTTTTATCAATGTTGCATGACTCTTACCTTGGCCCCTGAATAGGGGCTAACTAACCTAGCTCTTGTTTCAGGGTGATTTGAAGAAGAGGTTGGAGGGAATTATAGCTATCATTCAGAGAGGCATTATGGATAAAAAAGCGACCTTGAGCATTGCTCAGCGGTCAAAAATTGTAATCAGCCGTTCCGCTTCCGTTTTCCGCGACTGATTATCCGTTACTGCATCAAGTGTGAATGAGGCATAACAATTTTTGACCGCTAAGCAATGCTCAAGAATGCTTTTTTACCCATAATACCTCTCTCCGAATGATAGCTGTAATTCCATCTAACCTCCTCTTTAAATCACCCTAAAAGAGCTAGGTTAGTTAGCCCCCATTTGGTGGCCAAAGTAAGAGTCATGCGACATTAATCAAAAAAGAAAAAAAGCTAACGAAAGCAAAAAGTGAATTGAAAACGCATTTGAGAAAAACAAGCAAAAGTGTTTTTTGCCAGGGAGGCTCTAAACTTTTGGTAATGACTGTAGCTTCCAGACAACTAACCAACCCAACCATAATAAAGGCTGCTGAGTTTTTTTACCGTTCTTAACTTTTTAGAAGTCAACCATATTTTGATTTGGGGGGGGCTCCCTGGGCTCTCCTTCCTGGCTACGCCCCTGGTGAAGCCAAATTAAAAAAAAATATTTAAATTTTTCACCCAAGCTTTAGAACAAATTTGTCTCTTAAAGTTGCGAACTAATTTACAGTTGAAATAATTTTATTCGAATTAAAAAAAAAATTTGGAAATTTTTCACCCTTGTTTGAAAATAGGTTTGTCTCTTAACGTTGCAAACTAATTTAAAGCAACAATAATTTTTTTCAATTTGGAGCGCTAGCGCGCTAATTTAAAAAAATGTGTGAAATTTTTCACCCTTGATTGAGGACAGATTTCTCTCAAAAGTTGCAACCTAATTTACCGTTAAAATAATTTTTTTCAATTTGGCGTGCTAGCGCACCGAAAGAGAAAAAGTTTAAACATTGCACACACGTTTCAGGACACGCATCAACTTACATTATTTCACAAATCAACTTACATTTCCATATTTATTTTCAATTTGGCGCGTTAGCGTGCCAAATAGGAATGAAATATTTGAACGATAAGTTGAATTGGTTAGGCGCGCGAGCGCACCGAATTGAAAAAATTTAATGGTAAATTAGTTTGCAATTTTTAAGAGGCAAATCCGTCCTCAATCAAGGGTGAAAAATTTCCATATTTTTTTTAATTCAGCGCGCTGGAGCGCCAAATCGAAAAAATTTGTTTCAACCGTAAATTAGTTTGCAACATTAAGAGACAAATCTGTTCAAGAACACGGGTGAAAAATTTACACATTTTTTTTAATTTGGTGCGCTATAAAGTTTGCTTGAAAATTTTCCTTCCTTGAAAAGAATTTTCCTTCCCAGAAAAAGTTTCTGAATACGTCCCTGACCTGAACACATTTTCAAAGTGATTATTTCCGCCCTTCTCCGGGTTTAATGTCTTTGCATGCAATCAACAAGAAAATATTAAATCGTGCTTGCAGTATTACGCCGCAATGTACAATGGAACCCATCTCCGGGGCATTGAAAACAATAACACTTCATCAGCGACATGGCCTAGCGGTACCGCGCGCAGGTGACTGATCCTACGTGACGGGTTCGATTCGCGGCTGGAGCCGATCGTATTTGACATATGTAACGGGTGGCTGCTGACTCGAAGAGCGCAAGCTCACTTCGCAGTCTCCCTCAATTACTGTTGAATTTTCCGTTCAATATAATTTGAAAATAACCTCAGTTATTTTATTGATAGCGCCTGCGTAACACAGAAACGTAGCAGCGGTGACAAATCGTTGGCGGAAGTGTTTTATTTGACCCTCCCAGGAATCGAGCCCAAAACCTCCCACGTCGACAGCGGAGTGTTTAACCATTACGCCAACCGGCTGGCCTTGTTTTAGTTACCACTCAACTTATTTCATAACTGCATCCTCCTCACCGAAATTTTCTGGATCCGCATGACACAGGGTTATTAAAAATGAATGACTAGAATACTTTTAAACGATACTGTTACCGCAAGATTCGATCCTGGTCTGTAGAATTGAACTGTTCGCTCTGTTTACTGAGATTCTGAAAGCTTCTGTAGGCCTAATCATTTGTTGGGTGCTTTGGCTCGAGCTAACAGGTAGCGGTGGAGATTTGAGGAGTTTTTGAAGGAAAAGGTTAAGGCGATCTGTACGAATCGCTAAGCGTAAGTTTTTTATCTAAATTTTTTTCTCTCTTAAAGAAACTTATTATTCAAACTAAATATATTTTTCGGCTAAACTCTAGGGTAGTTACCCCGAGAGATAAAAATAATGGAATCGGCGCAGCTCTCTGAAGCAGAAGATGAAGGCTTTACCGTTGTGACTAAAAAAAATTTGAAAAGAAAATTCCCCCGGAATTATAATTTTGATGGGTCATCTGAAAACAATAATATTTCTGGCAAAAAAGCTGCGGTAGCTGAATTGCAGCCAGATGTGATTCAAAATGAATCCGCAAAAAAAATGACTTCATTCAACCCCATTACGGTAGATTTTGGTCTTCGTAAGGCAGTAGGATCTTAAGAATCTTGCAAACCTATGCAAAATGGTAATCTCATGGTAAAATGTACAAATGAAAGCCAAGTTAAAACTTTGTTGAACCTAACCGAGTTGTCCGATGCTTCGGGGAATAAGGTTACCGTCATTACATCAGTCATGCCGACGCCTGGTGCAAAAGTTATAATTCGCAATGCTCCGTTAGCAATTCGAGAAAGCGAAATTTTAGAGTGTTTGAAACACCAAAAGGTATGTTTTGTTAAACGATTTCAGTTTAAATCTAAAACATTGGAAAACTCCGAAATGCAGAATTCAGCAACTGTGCCTCTGCATTTTACTTGTTCAGACCTGCCACTTGGTGATAATCGGATATATGACATGTAAAACATCCCTATACATACCCAGGCCCTTACGTTGCTGTACAACTGCAATCGATTCGGTCACGTTGCATCGAAATGCAAAAACAAAGGTTGATGCTCGCAGTGCGGTGGTGATCATCCACGCAGTTCTTGTGATCAAACTGTGAAGAAATGCGTTAATTGTGGCGGAAACCACTCTGCTGCTGACAGGACCTGTCCTCGGTACAGAAAGGAGGCCGAGATTATTAAAATAAAAGTCACAAGTAAAATTTCCTATGCCGAAGCTTGCAAAAAAGCAAAAATACCTATTTTGGTTGAAGAGACACGCGACAAGCCTGCGAATCCTAACCAAGATTTGTTGAATGAAAATAACTTTCCTTCTCTTCCCATCAATAAAGGTACCGGTACCAACCCCATTTCATACAGACCCTCACCACATGTTTCAGTGAACAAAGAGACGCATGAAGCAAATAACATCGAAATTCAGCATATGAATGAGGTGGACTTCTCAAGCAATTTTATGTTCGGGAATCCTATTTACTTGATCGCTTTTCTTACAGAAATGATAAACCAAACTACAGCTTGCAAAGATGAAAACAAATCAATATAGGTTTTCAAATTATTTCAGATGCTGCAGGTCGCCGCAAGGGCTTGCCTGTAGACATAAATCAGCTGAAAAACATGAATAACTGATGCACAGCTCGTCCCGAAAACGTCAATCTAGATCACTGGTTCTTAAACTGGGTTCGACCGAACCCCAGGGGTTCGGTGAGGCTGTAGCAGGGGTTCGGCTAAGATCAGAATAAGTTTTTGGAAAAAGGCATACAGTTGTAGTAAATGACTATCTCTGCGTGGAATGATGCATCCCCCCACCATACTCTTTCAACGCTGTTTTTGATGAATACAGTTTTTCTATAATTTCAAACCTATTTGATAACAATCATCTTTAAGCCTTAAGCACGCATAAATCGAAAATGTGCGAACAAAATGTATCATATATGGTGAAGGACTTAGAGTTAGAGGCAAAAAAATTAAACAGAATTTGCCATAAAAATTGTTCAAAAAGCTCTAAAATGGCTATTACAGTGTCTAAATTTTTGAAAACTTTCCGGGGAAGCATACCCCCGGACCCCCCTAGAGCCATATTTTTGTTCCTCAATTTGCTTCAAATAAACTTTCCGGAAAAAAATACGCTTAAAAAATGTAAAAATTTTATGCCACCCTCCATCGCCTTAACAATATTCTGAATACGCCCCTGACGTGAAACATTTTCAAAGAGCTTATACTTTTTTCTGGTTTAGACGTCTAACGTTTTTGCACTCATTTAACATTCAACCTAATTCAAAACTGCATCCCCCTCTAAAATTTTCTGGATCCGCTCCTGGTTATAATTAAGGGTTCGATGTATGCTTGCATGACACCAGTTGGGTTCGATACTTCCGACAAGTTTGAGAACCACTGATCTAGATCATTAAATATACTACAATGAAACTGCAGATCAATATTGCAAAAACTACCAGAATTCACAAACTATTTAAACAATCTAAAAATTATCCCGTATATTATTTGTTAGCAGGAAACCTTTTTGAATTACAGATACAACCCTCAAATTGTAGGTTACACTATGATACGTAAAAATCGTGGCACACCTACTGTAGGTGGAGGAATAGCAATACTTAAACAAAATAACATTTATTTTACAGAATTGATTATGATTTTGAAATTCCTACCAAACTGCACATTCCGAAATGGAATTTTGATAGTGCTGACTGGCCTGCTCATTATAATCAATGCTTAACAAACATTAATGAAAATTTAATATCTACGAACATTGATAAGTTTTCTGAACAACTATCTGAATCTCTTTTGACTGTGGCCACAGCCACCATACCACAAACAAAACCACGAAGCAAGAATTTGGTATCTTGGTGGACAAAAAGTTGTGCGGTAGCTGTTCGCATTCATAATAAAAAACATGCCTACAGTCGCTTGATGCGCACAAGGCATCCATTTGATATAACAGCGTATAAAAAAATAAGAGCTAAAGTAAGGAAAGTCATACTTCAAGCTAAAACAGATTGCTGGCAACGATATTGTAATTCCATAAACAGCCTTACCAAACTTACTACGGTTTGGAAAGCACTAAAAAAGTTTTTTTGCAATAACTACAACCTTTACATGCCAGCCTTAAAAAATAACAATTGCACTGCTAAAACTGATCACGAAAAAGCAAATATGTTGGCAGATCAGTTTCATTCGGTCAGCTCAACAGCAAACTACTCCATAGATTTTTTGTCTAACAGGGGCGATCTTGAAGCAACCCTGTCATATCACCTCCAGCGCCTTTCTTCATATTCTTGCGAGCATTACCGTATAAACTTACCCATATTTAAAGTTGAACTTCTAAACTGTACTCTTTCTTCAAAAATAGCATCCCCTGGAGGGGAAAGACTAAGCCAGGACTTCCCAAACTTTTTCGCTCGCGACCCTTTTTAATCTTTTGAAATTATTCGCGACCCTTCACGGTTAAAATGAGAAATATGCATTTGCAAAATATGCATTTGTGATAATTATTGGAAGACGAAAACTAAAAACAAGCTGCCGCTACTCAATTATTTATTTATTGATTTTCATTTTTGTAGCATATTCATCCTCCAATCACCAGAAAGCAATCAATGCGCTTTACGAGCTCACTTAGGAGTTGCCAGCCATCTGTCTATCACACGAAGATGAGGGAACCCCATCAAGTGCCTTTCCCAACGGCACAACAAGTAAACTCGCCCGCTTGTTCTCCACACTGTCGCTTTAATGCTGAGCGTCAAGCAGGGAAGCTGTGAATACCAATTTTAAAGTCATTGGTTTGACCCCACTCGGAATAAAACCCAAGGCTGCAGTTACCGTGGCGTACGCTCTTACCTCTCGGCCACCTGAGCTGTTAATGTCTGCAATGCCTACTAGTTTACAAACACATTTATGTAATGTGATGGGTGCTATTGCTTTCGCCTACAAACCAAATCCCGCTGCGGCTCAATATTTGTTAATGCCGGTCTCGAGATGGTTTGAATGTTGCTTATGCCGGAACGATGTTTTGCTGTCAACGTTAAACATGCAGACTCGCACAGATACGTCGAGACAATCGGCCGGAGTGTGGTTGCTGCCGAGTCCGATAAAAATGGATATTCGGCTTTAATGCTAACCATTGATTAACCAGCTATCCATTGCTTAAAATAGTTTTTAATTACCGGTGCTAGCCTCTCGCCAGCAGTGTTCTACATGGCGTCGCAAACCGAAGCGATGAAACAAAAAGATGCGTTCAGCCGCGTCACGTGATACCGATGTGACGAAGCAAAACAATTTATACACAAAACTACAGCACTCATCTGCTGCCTCACTATTTCGTACTAGCCTAGAGATAGGCCAGAATTTACATTCTACAGCTAAGTTAAGAATGATGTTTGCGCAATTACACCAGTTTAAAAAGCTCAACAGCATACTATACATAATACGCAATACTTTGCTTAAAATTTGTATGCTCCCTGCGCCCCCTGAAGTTTGTTACGCGACCCCTCGCGGGGTCGCGACCCCTAGTTTGGGAAGCCCTGGACTAAGCTATGCAATGTCTAAGCATTTACCGGATACATCTATTGATATTTTATTGCAGCTTTTCAATGACATTTGGAAAACTGGTCAAATTCCCCCAAATTGGCTACACTCCATTGTGATACCTATTCACAAAGCAAACAAACCATCTAATCTTGCTTTGTCGCATCGTCCTGTTTCTTTGACCAGTAATATGTGCGAATTAATGGAAAAAAGTAATAGCCAAAAGATTAAGATGGTATTTGGAAAAAAATAACCCTATCAACATTTTACAGTCTGGTTTCAGGTCACGAAGACGAACGACTGATCATCTTCTTCGGTTGCACGACGCGATTTACAAAGCTATTGCTTACAAACGTTCTGCACTAACCGTATTTTTAGATATCGAGAAGGCGTACGATATGGTTTGCAGGGAAGCTTTGCTGCTGAAACTTCTTCATCATCAATAGAGAAATGTTTAATTTTATTAAATCTTTCTTAACCAACCGCTCATTTCAGGTTCAAATGAATTTATCTTATTCAGAGATCAAAAATTTGGAAAATGGTGTACCCCAAGGTAGTATTTTGAGCCCAATACTTTTTTCTATACTGATTAACGACTTGCCGGATGTGCTTTCTTGCTCTGCTGCATTATATGAAGACGACTGCTGTTTTTGGCAAGTTGGCACAGATATCAGCCAGCTAAACAATATTATTTAAGACAATCTCAACAGTGTTCAGGCTTGGTGCAGCGAATGGGGTTTCAAAATTTCTCTCCCAAAATCTGCTGCTGTACTTTTTACCCGCAAGCGAACTGTACCAGACATAAAGATTAAATTAAACCAAACTGAAATACCTATCAAATCGGAATATAAATACCTCGACATAATTTTTCAGTCAAATGGCAGTTACAACAAACACACTAAATATGTTGTAAATAAATGTAATAAACGTCTTAATCTTCTAAGAGCAATCAAAGGAACTTCCTAACTTCCTGGGGGGCTTCAAAAGCCCCGATGCTCACTCTTTACAGGTCTTTAATACGATCTATTACAGACTATGGAATGGAAATCTATTTTAATTCCAGCAATGAAAATAAATACGAAATGGAAAAAATCCAATACGATCGAGGCACTACGATTGTGCACCCGTGCATTAAAAAGTACACCGGTGTGTAGCTTGCAGCACGCTTGCAATGAAATGCCACCTAATGTTCGATACTTGCAACTTTGTTTATTTTACGGAGCTCATTTATTAACTTTCAGCGAGCATCCAACTCTTTCAGTCATACAGGATAGTTGGTTTGATCGGTTTCCAGACTCTCAAAATTACTGCTTTTTTAATTTATTAACAAATAACTTTTTCGCAGGTGATCTTAACGTTCACAAACTTTATAAACCGTGCAATGCCTTCTGAAGCACGCCTTCTTGTCAAATAGATCTTAGTTAGTGTGACCTGACCTATGAAAACCCAGAAACAGCAAAACAAAATTTTTTACAACATGTTTATACAAATCACAATGATTATTTGTTTTTCTATACAGACGGTTCGAAGATGGGTTTTGGTACAAGCAGCTCATTTTGTATTCACAGGTTTGAAGTTAGACGTGTCATAAGACTAAATACCAATGCTTCTATATTTGCTGCAGACTTACGTGCCATTTTCAAAGCTTTGTATTGAATATCACAAAATCGGTATCCAAAATATCTGTTAATCTCTGATAGCCTTAGCTCTATTAAAGCTATTCATCATAATAAAATTAATAGCTATCATTTCGTAATCGACAAAATTAAGTTTTTGCATTATTTTCTAGATTCAATTGGTGGTAAAATAATCTACATGTTTTGTGGGTGCCTTCGCATGCAGGAATTCCGGGAAATGAAACGGCAGACTTTCTGGCTAGAAGCGCAACTACAAAGGAACCTTAACACGACCTTCCCACTTCTGATATTCATCTTTCTATATTGGATGTCAAATCAATGATAAAGGATCATTGCTTTTCGATATGGCAGCAACAATATGTTTCAAATTCCACTGCTCTGATGTATAAGAACTTATTTCCTTCAATCACAGATCGAAATCTGGCGAGTTCTCCATTTCTCTTTTGTTTACAAACTGGTCATTGCAAATTAAACGCTCACATGCATCGTATTGGATTACACAGCACAGGATTGTGTTCTACCTGGTCGGTTCCGGAGGATGTCAACTATTTTTTGTTAATCTGTTCGAAATACGAACACTTGAGGTCTGTTTTAAATTCTCATTTAAATTCCATGGACTTGCGTCTCACAATGGAAACACCATCCTATCCACAAGCCTTCTCTAGTTTAATTAATTTTGTTAAAACTTCCGGAGCAACTGTTGAATTAAATCAGTCTTGTTGCGCGTTAGTTGATGCATAGGCTTATTCACTTGTTCGTTTTTATAGTGTCATTAAGTCTTTATGTTTTTGTATAGGCTTACAGACTTTAATAATTTTATTGTGTGATTTACTGAAGATTTTTTTTTGTTTATGGCATATTGATACTACTGGTGCAGGCCTTCACCAAACCTCTTTGTGCTAATTGGGGATTGGGTTATCCAAATTTACTAACTCGCTTTGTGTAACCATAATTGTAAAATTACTATTCGTTTGATTATTTTGTTTCGTGTGCCTTTATTGTTTATTATTTGTTCGTACCGTAGGCTATATTGTTTCAGCCCAGGCGCTATAAGACTTCTTAGCTAAAGCGTCTTAAATGCGGTTTTCCATTGTTTCTCCCCAAGTTTAGTATTAGCAGGTTCATCAATAGTGAGATTGCAACTTTGACGGGTAAGCGACGTTTTGTGCAAAGGTTTCCTTTTAACCTTTTGAACATAGTTTTCGGCAAGTTTACGTGGTTTGGTAACAGGATAGTCTGGTAACCTGATGTTTTTCGACTCTGTAGTTTGCTGTTTGGCGGCAGTATTTCTTGCGGTTTTTGAACGACGGCTTTTAGAGCTTCGCAAACTGGTCACCGACAAACCACGCTCAGAGCACGCAAGCAATTTTTCTTCTGCGTCTAAAGCAGCCTGTTCCAAGCGCAATTTAGCCAATGCTTCGCCTTCTTCAGCTCTAGCTTTTATTTTAGCTTTTTGCAATTCATGCATTTCAAGATCAGCGCGTCTTTTGTCAATTTTTTGATTTGTCGCATGGTAGAGCGGTTCGAAACTCTGCTCAGGTTACTAACTCCACCGTACACTTGAGAAGCGCTGTCCGAGGGTTCAATGTTGCATTCATTATCATTATTTTCAATAGTTTCGCTAGCATTAAGTTTATCGTGGCTCTCAGAACTATCCAGCTTAGATGGCTCAACCATATATTCGTTTTCAAGTTCGTCGAAGCGTTCCATACACTGATCGTACTTATCGCAAATTTTATCCGAGAGTTCCTGAAACCAGTCAGAATCAGTCATGTCGTTAAGTGCCTCGCGATATTTTGAATAAGCCAAACGCAAGTCAACGCACTTTGAAATTTGTTCAGAGATAGGGTATTATATAAACTTTTAATGTCAACCAATAACCGCCTGCGTACAGTCAACAACTTGCGGCCAGCGCGATCCTGTGCGATAGCGTGAGCCTCATTAGTCTCGGTAGGAGGATCAGCCTGCGGCACCCCCAAGTCACCAGGACGCTCAAAATCACATGATTGAATTTGCATTTCAGTCACAAAGGTCCCCCCACTAGCCCCTCTACTTGGGGAACAAGTATGAAAAGACTTTCCGGTCTCAACATCCGAAAGTACATGTGCCTGAGCACTCGAAGTGGGTTTTTCCATAATAACTTGAAAAAACTACAATCAAATATGAAAATAAGAATCGTACAAATTAAATAAAGAACAATCAAACCGTAAATTGAGTGAATACGTCTCCAAACTGTCCGGTGTCGAACTTGGTCTTCTTCCTTCACGGGTGAAAGCCGAATTGAGAAGACGAAACTGGAAATTTCATTGAACTGATGAGAATCGTGGAGATAAAATCTGGACGTGAAGACGGTTATTTCTTCGCCGATGCTTCAAACGTTGAAACGTGTTGAACTTGGTTTTCTTTTTTCACAACTGGAGGCCAAATCGAGAAGACAAAATTTGAAATTTCATTGAACTGATGAGAATCGTCGAGTTGAGATCGGGATGTGAC
Organism: Trididemnum miniatum; assembly: GCA_964006365.1. Classification (NCBI taxonomy): domain Eukaryota; kingdom Metazoa; phylum Chordata; class Ascidiacea; order Aplousobranchia; family Didemnidae; genus Trididemnum; species Trididemnum miniatum. The sequence goes on from OZ023237.1 coordinate 5,885,196, forward strand.
GACGGTTACTTCTTCGCCGATGCTTCAAACGTTGAACTTGAAGATTGGGATTTCTTCAATAACGTAACCAGATGGAACAAGAAGAAAGTTTACGGCGCAGCCACAGATACACCATTTCCGATGGGGTGTCGGACAGTTGCGTTCCAGCAAGAAAGTTGCGAGCAAGGTGCCTTCGCAACAGTAATAAGAATTACCCAGGTTCGGGCAATTTCCACCAGAGAAAGCTGCGGCTAAACTTCTTCGACCAGGAAAGATGAAGCAAAGCTCTTAAGTCTTCCAGCTCAGTTATAGAGTAGTCAATTTTTTATGTTGAAGAACGAAATAGGAACCATGGAAATTTTACTTCCTAAGAAATCTTTACTTAGGACTTGCCCTCACTTCTTCAAACCAACTTTAAGGAAATAATTGTATTGAAATAATATAATTCATAAACGCAGAGCGGGGGCAATTGACTAAACGTTCTCCCGGCTAAGATTTCAACGTCCCACAAAAACAGTAAAAAATAACTACAGTTACTATCACGAATTCTTTTCCAGAATGACGGCAAGGTTTGAAAAGTTAAAATCCACGTAGACAAATCGCTTGCGTCATAAAAACAAGAAAGTTAACAGAAAAGTGCAAAGTGAGCGCCCTGCAGTTTGCAGCACGTTAGCAGTTACAACCCTACAGCCGCGTGAGAAACAAGACAATGCTAATGAGAATTGTGAATTAAAATAAGATCAATCTAGGGACGCGAGTTCGAAACTGAAACAACCGTTGCTTAAAGAGAAATTAAATATATGAGCAAGGGCTAGCAGTATGTTTTCAGGGGTAAATTTTAAAACTTTGGAGGGAATTTTATCTATTCCACAACTATTTTTTGACTTTAAATCTGTTACGATTTTTTTAATTTCAAGAGGAGTAGTTGGGTTAAAGTATAGGGAATTTGGAATTAAGGCAAGAATTCCTTGAAGTTATGGGACGTAGGAGGAAGCTTGTTGATCAGCTTGGTGCAAACTTCAACAAAGTGAAGATTAAAGTGATTAGCAATAGTGACAGCATCACTGGTCACCTGATTGTCAATTTTAAAAGTAGGTATTTAATTTCATTTTACCAAGAATTTCTTTTTAATTTCTTTTTACCAAGAAGGCTATTTATGTTTTTCCCAAGTTTTCTTCAAATCAGTTTTGTAACTTTCAAAAACTGACGCATAAAATGCTTCTTTTTTTTTCCTTTAACGTACGAAAGTAGGTGTTTCTCGCTTTATTATAGTTAACTTTCGAGATTAAGTTTTTTTCAACACAGAATTTTTTGAACATCTTTTCTTTCACACTTAATAGCTGTTGCAAATTTTTATGAAACCAATTATTTTTACTGCTGCTATTTAATTGAGTCAAAGGAGACGATTTATTAAACGCCTGCTGATATCTTTCTACCAAAATCTTGTATGATTCATCAGTTTTGATTTCAGTTAAAACAGGGTTTACATCAATATTTTCCAATTCAAGATTGAAATTTCTAATATTCATATCATTGAAGTTTTTTGTAAGACTATTTTCGAAGAAATTACTTTACTATTAGCTGCGCACATCAATAAAGGCAAATGATCAGACATACTGTAGAATGCAAAATGATACCAGATTTTATGTGATCAGAATAAGAATTAGTCCATATTTGATCCAATACTGTTGAGTTTCAGGAGTATTAGTCCGTGCAGATGAGTTTCAGGAGTTTCAATTATACTGGATAGCGTTCCTGTGAATGATTTCTAGGGATCGCACTTTGTCAAAAGCGTTTTGCATTGTCAGATCTCTCTCTTCCAGTAAACGCTGCCGAATTTTCAATAATGCAAGTCCACTTATGAACACGTCACGAATCGCTTCTTGTTTATGCTCTTGCGCGGTGACTGCTCCAAAGTTACAGTCTGCGCTCAACTGCTTCAACTTTTGTTGGTACTCATTTGCATTTGAAATATTTTCATACTTTTCAATGTAGTAGCTAAACGACTTGCACCAATACCTCCATAACTTTCTAGCTTCGCTACTTTGTGGGTCGGCGGCAAAAACATGTGGCCGCAAATCTTTGATATTTAGAGGCATAGCTGAGGTTAATTTTATTCATTAAAATGCAATAATTGAGATCAATAAAGCATATCCTCGATTTAAGGTTTGATGAACAAAATACGAATAAGTCTAAACAGAAAAATCATTGTTAAATTAACAAAGCTGACACTTAGCAGAATCTTAGTACACATTGTACAGTAAACTGTATATGGGGCGCCGTATGGAAAAAAAATTATTTGTTTTGTGAACCATGTTTTTTGAGCTTATTTAGGCCATAGTTTGTCCGATATGTATATAGGAAATGTCCTACTTATATATCGGACAAAATGTGCTCTAAGTCGGACTAAAATACACACGCGAAATAAGTCGGACAAAATCGTATTTTTTCCAAACGGCGCGCCACACGCCTTTTGGAAAAAAACGATTTTGTGACCCCTGTTTTTCGAGCTTATTTGGACTGTAATTAATCCGATATATACATCGGAAATATCCGACTTATATATCGGAAAAATTGTGCTATAAGTCGGACCAAAAAACCCACGCAAAACAAGTCGGATATTTCCGACTTAAGCCTCGTCTACACTTGGCGTAAAAATATTTTTACGCTGATCGCTCAGCGTAAAATCTGTCTACACTTGGCGCAGCCTACATCATTTTCACGCTGATTTTTGTTTTCTGACCTGCTTGGTTATCATGACATCACTGAGTCCTTTACGCGCTACTACTACAACCGTAATGAATGACCAGGAGTGACCTTGCCAATTCAAGAGATAAATCATTCCATGCAAACTTCGCAATAAAAATCTTGGTTATTATGACATCACTGATTGCTACTGCATCCCCTGTATTGCTATTTTTTGCGATGCTTTCTTGTCATCTACCCTCTCCTAATCTTTTAGTCTTATATCCCGTTACTTTCGAAACTGCGTTGCTTCATGCACTGACTGCAGCTCTAATTGTGCATCGTGGGAAGGCAAGATATTCTCGCTTCGAGGATTTAAGTGACGTATCATTATCACGGAATCGATGCAGAAGAGTCTATCTTGACCAAAAGCCTACCAAACTTGGGAACCTGGGCGCTTCCTAATTTGTTCTTTATAATAAAAATCTTTAAACAATTGGTTTGTGGTACAGAATTTTAGTATAGCAAAGTATAGTGATTTCATCTCGAAGCTTTTCGTCTGACACTCATCGGGAGAAGATCGTCAGAAATCAGTAAACTAAAATGCAAGTCTTATGTATCAACAGAGAGAAAGAAAGAGAAAAAGAAAAGAGAAAAAAGAAAAAAGATTTTTTTTTCTCTTTTCTTTTTCTCTTTCTTTCTCTCTGTTGATACATAAGACTTGCATTTTAGTTTACTGATTTCTGACGATCTTCTCCCGATGAGTGTCAGACGAAAAGCTTCGAGATGAAATCACTATACTTTGCTATAATAAAAATCTTGTTTATGGAATCATAAAAAACGAAATAACCAACCAAATGCAATACTTGGGCCTAACAAAAAAAAAAATCAAACAAACTAAAACACTTCTATGTTGCAATTTTGAAAGCCAATGCTTTTGTATATCGACGTTTTAAGCAGTAGACTAGACCAGTGCTGGTCAACCTTTCTCAAGAATTTACACACTTTTGAAACATTGTGCTCATCCTACTACTGTACCAGTCTTGAAATACAACAGCAACACTACTCTGCATGTTTATATTAACAAAAGCGTATATTGCAAATTAAACGACAAATCAGTTGTGGTTGAAAGTGCAGATATTCGTGAATCTCTAAACATCGAAGCGCTGCTTCTCCGACTAGAAAGATCGCAACTGCGTTGGTATGGACATGTGACACGAATTTCCCAGGAAAGAACAGCCAAAAAACTGCTCTGTTTAACACCGATTGATCGAAGGCCTAGAGGCCGTCCCAGAACTCGATGGCGAGATTACGTAGAAGATCTTAGTTGGTCTCGCCTTGGCACCCCAGCAGAGCATCTATCCTTTGTTGCAGAGGATCGAGATGCTTGGAGGCTCCAACTTGAGCTGCTGCCCCCGCGACCCCCCAAGGATAAGCGGGTCCAGAAAATTGATCGATTGATTGATCAGTTGTTTGATCATTTAAATAGCAGCTAGCTGTTAAATATCATCAGCTAGTTTTGCAAAATGACTTTGTACTCTTGTTTTCAGATTCTCTTTTCCTTAACGCTTTTCCACAGCATCTTGCATAATCTCATCTAAAAACCAACACATAAAACTTTGCTAGCAAAACTGCAATATACCCAAAATAGCATTGATAAACTCGTAAAGCAGTTTCAGAGCTGCTGGCTCAATACTGCGAAAACTGTGTCAAAATTTACATACCGATGCAGGATCAGGATCAATTTATTGTTAACTTCAAAGGCATAGATCAAAACATAACAATAACAAAAGAAAAATAACAAAGTAAAATTAAATAAATAAGTAAACGAGCACAAATCTATTTTGAGAAATAAAGCTAACAGAAGCTGTGAAGGGAACAATGGGTCTTCGAGTCAAACAGCTCCACAAAAGATGATTATAGAACTTCTGCGTTTGTTCACTATTTTTTTATTACAATAAAAAGAGAAAAAAAAGGGCAAACAGACTGTACCAAAGCTTCTACTGAGCTTATGTATTATATGCATCACGTAATAACGCTTTATAAGTATTTCGAAATTTGGAGTAAGAAAGTTGTTTTAATTTTTTCTCAATGTTATTCCAAATTTTTATGCCGGTATATGTGAAAGATTTTTGAAATCTGGTCAAACGAAATCTGGGAATATAATATTTTAGCTCTTGAATACTTCTCGTTGTATGTTGATGAACTTCAGAGGGTTTAATAAACTTATTATTAAAAGTAGTTGGAAGGCGAGATTTTTCATACAAATACATGAGACTCGCTATTTCTAGTTTGCAAAGATCATGAACTTTCAATATGTTTAAATTTTTATATGATAAGGATATGTGATCACATTTGCGACACCCCACTATTGCTCTAACAGCATTGTTTTGAAGAAGTTGCAACTGTTTTTGTGAGCTTCTAGGTGATGTAGAGCCCCAAACAGTTAAACCATAAAGAAGATGTGGCTGCACTAAAGTATAATATAAAGACAGCATTGTCTTGGCTGGAAGATACTTTCTAACTCTCCAAAGTATCCCGGTAGCTCTTGCAATCTGTGAGTTAGTCTTTTCAGTATGAAATTTAAAGTTAAGATAGTGATCTATATAAATTCCAAGATATTTTACACTATTTTGCGAATTTACATAATAACCATCAATATTGATTTGAAATTTAATTGGAGGGTCGTTTAGAGTGGGTTGGATAATTAATAAAGAAGATTTCTGGGGGTTAATTGTAAGTTGGTTACTTATCATCCAATTCGTGACTTTAATCATTTCGTTATTTACAGAATTTTGTAATTCTTGTACGGTATTAGCTTCGATCAATAAGCATGTATCATCTGCGTACAGCCTAGGAGTACATTCTACAGCATATTGAAAATCATTCACATAAATAATGTATAATAAGGGTCCCAAAATTGACCCTTGTGGTACACCCATAGTTAAACGTTCTAGATTGGAACATACGTTGTTTATAACTACAAATTGCATGCGATCGCTCAAATAGCTTGTTAGTAGCTGAAGTGCAATCCCTCTAATCCCGTAATGTTCTAATTTTAGAAGGAGGCGTTGATGTGAGACAGTATCAAAAGCTTTTCGAAGATCAAGTAAAACAAGAGATGACAGAATTTTTTTATTGAGATTGTCATATAATGATGTTGTGATATCTAATAGGGCGTGCGTGGTGGAATGTTTAGCTCGAAACCCGTACTGATAAGGATTAAATACATGATTTTTTTCTAAAAATGATATTATTCTAATTTTAATCAACTTTTCTAAGATTTTAGATAAACAAGGTAGTACCGAAATTGGACGATAATTAGATGATGAAAGTTCATCATCTGCTTTGTAAATAGGAGTTACCGCCGCAATTTTTAGGGCGTCAGGAAAAATGCCGTATTCAAAGGAGAATGCGTAAAAGTAAGCCAAGTACGGCGCTAGCACATTCCCAGCAATCTTAATAAAGTAAGAGGGCACTGCATTATTTTTTGCAGATTTTTTACATTTTAAAGAATTAATTATGTTAAATATCTCATTGCTTTGCGGCGGGTTTAAAAAAATTGAGCTTTGAATGCGATTTTGCAAATAAGATTTGCAATGGTTTGGGTTTGTCGTAATAATTTTATCTGCTAGCATTTTGCCTACATTTGCAAAATACTTGTTAAATTTTTCCACTACATCAAATACATTTTCCACTATTTTACCTTCATGCCTTAATTTAGTAGGTGCATCAGAGAACCGTGTATGTTTTTTACTAGCAGGTAAAATTAATCGCAATGTTTCCCAAAGTTTCTTTGGGTTAGACCTGTGTTCATTGATTTCGTCATGGAAATAATTTTTTTTGCTAATTGTTTTTAAATGGGTTAGTTTGTTAGCGTATCTTTTGTAGAAATCAATTTTTAATGTGTCTCCACTTTTGTAGTGAGTATTATACAACTTCTGCTTATGACGTATGGAAGTAAAAATACCTTTTGTTATCCAGGGCTTCTGTAGCAACCGTTTATGTTTTCTACTAACAGTGCTAAAAGGCGCATGACGATTAATTACATTTAAGATACATTGGTTAAATTTATCAAATTCTAGATTGAAATTTACGGGGTTAATTTCGGGCGACAAATTCATATGAGATTCCAGCTTAGCATTCAAATCGTCACAAAATTTCGCTGCTTCGAAATTTTTGAAATTACGAGTTTGCAATGAATTATTACCACCGGTGGGTTTATTACGTTCATTTCGGGAATGATTAGTTTTCAAAATAGCAAACGTTAACGAGTGATCAGAAATGTGGTAATCGATTACTCCGGGGATAGCTTCAAAATCCTTTTCGTTCGTTAAAATATGATCAAGTAAAGTTTCAGTTTGATGTGTAACACGTGTCGCAGTAGTTATGACAGAGAAACAGTTGTTACTTTTAAGAATTAGGTTATATTTTTTTGCCAGATTTTCTTGATGGTTATTTAATAAGGTATTGACATTCATATCGCCTATAATATAATACTGTTTGTGTTCCAGGTTTAAATCCGCTAAACAATCATTTAGTTTTTGCAGAAACTCTTCTTCATTATTACATGAGGGATGTCTGTAAATACAGCCGAGAATACGTTTTGAGTGGAATGAATCTATATCAGAAAATTCAAGCCACATCTCCTCAACCCCAGCTACACCTAATTTTGTAGTTTTAATTAAATCAAATGTTGTATCGTGTTGGATATATATTGCTACACCACCTACTACAGTCGGGGAGTTACAATGAAAAAACTTGTACCCTGGCAGCTCGATGTTAGTAAGAGGGACATCTGCTAAGCGAGTTTCTGTAATGCATAAAATATCTGGCTGAATGGTCAAATTTAAAATTAGGTCATAAAGCTCATCAAAATGTTTTTGTAGGGATGAAATATTCAAATGCATTATGAAAAACTTATTTTTTTTATCAATTATTAGGTTTTTCATGGTATAGTCAGTAATGCTGCAAGGTCTAATATTAGGGGGAATTACAGAATCTAGATTATCAATTATATCATTAATTGAAATTTCATTATCGCTCATTTGAACTGTTTGACTCGAAGAAGAATTAACATCATTTGAAAAGTAAATACTGTAGTACAATAATTCTCTACTAGACAGTCCTAGCTGCATTATGAGTAAACATATTAGCAAACAATTAAAATAAAATATCACTCACAAAAAAGTAAAGTTATTCACTATCAGAAGCAGAATCTGAGCAGACATTTGTCGACTCAGCATTGTTGTTGCTAACCCTGGCATTATCAATGTACAGGCAATAAGTTGCTTTTTCAATTCGCCAGACTGCTCGTCTTCCGTTCTTTTTTGCTTGTTTGTATGCAGGAAGGAGTAGTTTCTTCTGCTGTTGCAACACACGTGGTAAATGTTCGGTAACGTAGACATAGTCAGCTGTACCTTCAGATTTTGTTTTTCTTTCTTCGTTGTAAGCCCTTAGATTTTTTAGCGACCTCATGATTAGATTTTTGTCTGAATAACTGGTAAGTTTCACAATGATTGGACGAGTGACTCGCTTACCTTTCCTTGTGATTGAATGTTGTGGCAGGCGGTGAACGTCTGCTATTGCTACAACATGAGCCTCAGGAATTTTCAAAGCATGATGCAAAAATTTTCTAAATTTAGCTTCCGATTCCCATTTAGTTTCCCAAGAACTTTGGCTATTCTCTTCAATTCCGTGTATTAGTAAATTGAAACGTTTATCGTAAACTTCTTTTTCCAATAATTCCCTCTCAGTGTCTATTTGAAATTCTTTTACGTTTTGGTCAAGTTTGTTGATTTTTTCTGAAACACTTCCGCATTTCCTGGTTTGGGTTATTAAGGCAGTCTCCAGCCGAGTTACTTTTTCTTCTAAAAGTTGAACCGTTGCGACATTAACCTTGTCATCTAATTGCTTTTCAATAGTTTCACAGCGTTGATTGATTTTGGCCAAATTTTCTGTATTTGAATTCAATTTCTTTTCAATGATATCCATGCGGCTTTCCAATTTCTCTAGCTTTAAGATTACTGTATCAAGTTTCTTGTTAAGCTTTTCCATTTTTCTTCGTTACCGATTTCGAATTGCTATTCGTACTCTGCACTGCCCTGTTTAAGTAATGTAATTTCCTGCTTCTTCGAATAAAAAATTTTGCACAGCTAGAATCTGTCTGCAGTTGCTCTACACAACACGTCTGGTCGCCAGCTTGCAAAAAGCCATCCAGAAATAAGTCGGAAATATCCGATGCATCATTATGCTAGCTTACCAATTTGCTGTGTAACTGTAAGTCACTTACACAGAGACAAGCTTGAAAACTTAACTATGAGACATAATGAGGAAAAGCTTTGGATTACTGAAAGCAGATTGGTAAATATATACTTAATATACTTACTATTCTCTGATCCTTGTTTCTCAGCAACGTTCCTCCAAGCATATTTTTAAAACTTTGTGATTCACTATAAACCTATTAATATTTCAATCAAAAACCAATCTTTAAAAGAACTATCTCGTCGCTTACAGTACAATTGGCACGGTAATTCACTGGACAGGGCTACATACCAAGAATATTTAACCATCATCCAGTTCCAGAAGCCTACTTATCTGCGCATAGCTTACTAGACTACCGGTATGTAACGGCATCATCATAATTAAAATTTAGAGGGGCTGACACCCTGCATCTACCAATGAATCATACATTAGCCTAAAGAATTGAAAAAAGTTTTCTGGTTTTGTATGGCACTGCAGACTAACCTGGATAGGGTTACATATGACTTGGCACTGATATGCCATAAACCTAGGTCTACCTCTGTTTTTAGCTTATTATGCCATGCAAATTGAGTCAGTAAGCATCTAGCTTATAGTTTTTTCAAAAAATACGAAAACCTCTGAAAAATATAAAAAAATATGAAAAGCTCTGACTTGTTCATGCAAAAGAGACAAAAGGGATCCAAAACACTGTTTGCCTACAAGCCTAGGTTATATTTACCTGCCTTTTCCAAGCTAAATATGCTTAAAACTTGAAATAGCTGAGGTTCTAACGCCAAGTTTAGACCTAGTCTTTTCCATAAACATGAAATCGTGTCCAAGCAAATAACACAGGAGTCCCAAAACACTGTTTTTCAACTAGCCTAGGCTAAGACTTGACTGTTACCTCAGGATCAGAGCATGCTAGACGCTGAGCGTTTGGAAAATACTTTGATAAAAAGGCAAAGTTTTTACGCTGAAGATTCCGCGTTGAGCGTGCTAGCACATCCGCGCTAGCGTTTTTCCAACTAACTTAAATATACAAAAAATTCTACGCTACGCTAACGATTTTACGCCAAGTGTAGACAAGGCTTTATATATCGGACAAATTCGCCGTTTGGAAAAAAACTACAAGTTTTGTGAACCATGTTTTTTGAGCTTGTTTAAACCATAATTTGTCCGATATGTATGGGGCGCCATTTGGAAAAAACTATACGTTTTGTAAACCATGCTTTTTGAGTCTAAACAAGCTCAAAAAACATGGTTCACAAAACTTGTAGTTTTTTTCCAAACGGCGAATTAGTCCGATATATAAGTCGGAAATATCCGACTTGTTTTGCGTGTGTTTTTTGGTCCGACTTATAGCACAATTTTTCCGATATATAAGTCGGATATTTCCGATGTATATATCGGATTAATTATGGTCCAAATAAGCTCGAAAAACAGGGGTCACAAAATCGTTTTTTTCCAAAAGGCGTGTGGCGCGCCGCTTGGAAAAAAACGATTTTGTCCGACTTATTTTGCGCGTGTATTTTGGTCCGACTTAGAGCACATTTTGTCCGATATATAAGTAGGACATTTCCAATATACATATCGGACAAACTATGGTCTAAATAAGCTCAAAAAACATGGTTCACAAAACGAATAGTTTTTTTCCAAACGGCGCCCCATAACTGTACACCTAACTCTGCGTGCTATCATTACAACTGCTACTAGTTTTGCCAACAAGCAGAGATCACGTGAGCGAGCAAACTAAGAGCAGTAAATAATCAACGCGCTTGTTTCACGCAGCAATGATTGCAATCAAATAAATACTACACACCAGTATCTGTAATGCGAGCTGGCTTATTTATTAAAGAGCAGAAGTTATGATCTAACATTACCTCAGTAAAATCACGGACATGAGTATTCTCAACTGATTTGGCTAAGTTATAACTGAAATCACCAAATATAAAGCATTTCCTTTTGGCATCTAAAATTTCAGGACACTCTGTTAGTTAAAATCTGAATTCTTGATGAGCTTTAAGATCATCAGATGGTGAACGATAAATTACGCCACAAACAACAGTCGCTTTCCCTACTTTCACATTAATAAAAAGAGATTCAAAAATTGTTTTATTGATTACAAATAATTCATTAATTGTATCAAATTGTAGACTGTTTTTAACAAAAAAGGCTACTCCACCTCCCCTTGAAATTAGGATAAGTATAAACACAAATACACTAGAAGTACAAATACACTACAGTTTAAGGTGGAACAAATACACAGTTTATAGGTTTGAAAATACCAATTTTAAAACCACTTCATAATAATAATAATGATTGGTATCTGCGCAACTGTATAGGCACTAATTGCAAACTGTTTGAAATGTAATTTCCTGCCTCGTTGCAGTTGCAACCTGAAAGCGCATATTACGTAGTGCATTGGAGTTGAAAAATTATTGGTTGCAACTGGACAGTTTACTGAGTAATAGTTCTGTTCTATCTAACCCAGAGGTGACGAACATGTGGCCCGCGAAAGAATTTCCTGCGGCCCGCGAACATTTTGGTGAGACCAGTACTTTTAAACATTTTTTTCCCGTCTAATCTTTGCGATGCGATACCAAAAGTTGAGCCCCTGATTTAATCAAGCGCGTATCACGCAGTAATTATATAAACGCTCAATACAAGTCATCTGTTTCAGGATTCAGCAGTTCATCCATTGTTATGAAATAATAATAACATAACTCGAGTCCGTTGCAGCTCAGCATAGTGCACCAGTTTATGAGTAACTATTCGAGTGAGAGCTTAGCTTGCCTTACAGTAGTAGGAATTATGTGAGTTTGCGGAAATGAATTGGTGAGGTGGCAGTACCATTTATCATATGCAAATTTTACTGCTTTCTTAAGGTATTTGTTATTCTTTTTTTTTAATCAATATTTAATTAGCCGCTTGTCTTCAGCGATGTCTTCAGCGAAAAAACGAAATATTATAAACGAAAAAAGAGTATTTAAAAAAGATTGGACCGATATCCGATATGTTTATGACCAGGAGCGTATTCAGAGGGGGGCCATTGTGTCATCCTTCCCCCTTTTTGACTCTGCCTTTTAGTAAAAAAAGAACAAAACTAATGGTGCCAAGTGACTGAAACATGCCAGACTCTTTTGATGGTTTCTGTAGCTTATGGCCAGTGGCTAATCCAAGGGTTAGAATGAGAGGTATGCATCCTCCCACCAGCCATTTTCAAAATAGTTTTTGATGTATACAATTTTTCCATAACTTCGAACCTCTTCGAGAGCGATGAGCCTTACACCTTAAGCACGCATAATCGAAAATGAGCGCGCCAAATGCATCATATTTGGCAAAGCACTCAGAACCAGGGTCAAAAAATTTAAACAAAATTTGCCTGAGAATTATTCAAAAATTTTCCGAGAGAGCATGCCACCGGACCCTCCAAGAGCTTTTCTTGTTTCTCAATCATTTTCAAATTTGTTCTGCCGAAAAAAAAAAACGCTTTAAAGAAATATGGAAATTGTGGCTTCCCCCTTTTAAAATTTCTCGCTACGCCACTGTTTATGACTAAAAAGTTATGCGGCCCGCTTGCTTATTGATAAGTAACAAAGTGGCCCGCGACCGCAAATAGGTTCGTCACCCCTGATCTAACCTGTAAATTGCTATTGATTCTATTTGATTTAGATCTTGAGTTGGGTAGCGATAGCACTGTAGTTTACTGTCAGAATCTGATGCGAAAACTGTTGGTAAGTGTACTTTTTATTATTTTTCTTCGTAGAATTTATTTAAATGTATGTCTCGTAGTGGTATAATTTCTTTGATATTGCGTTAATCGTTCATATAATAATTTGTTTATTAATTTTGTTAACGTTCTTATAACTTATTTAATAGAAAACCGCTATCACTGTTCGAAAGTACGTTTGGAGTCCAAACAGTAGCGAAGCTGCCGTTACAGATACTGTTCCAATTATGTTGATCATTTGTGATCAGTGGCATACGCACGGGGGGAAGGGGGGGTTCGGGGGTTAAACCCCCCTTCCCATTGACGGTGGAAAAAAAATAAAAACCTCTTTTTTTGAAACGATCTGCCTTTTTTCATACAGAGTTTGCCGAAATTGCTGTCATGTTTTTCTGTGCTATCCAACTTGCTTATTAATCTCGAGAAACTTTCATTGTGATGCAATAATTCCGGTAGTCAAACTTTTCTGGTGGGTTGCGCTTGAACCAACGACTAACGCAAAATGCAAGCCAGGACAAAGTCAATGGGTATTGTTAAAGCTGGAGTCGTGTTGTGATGTCATGAAGCGATTGTTCTCAACGACTATCAAGGCTGGACAACGCAACGTTCCAGCGCAGGAGGTATTCTTGGAAGAGAATGGTTGCAACACAGGCGGATGTTCCGCTTGCGATGTCATAACTTTGAGTTAACCAAACCAGCCAGTTGGGGTTAACCAAAGATATCGCTATCGGCTCGAGAGGTTTTGGGTTCAATTTCTGGGCCGGTCCCTGCCGTTAGCTTAGTGGTCAAGCGTACAGACTATCGGTGTGGAAGGTCTGATGCTTGATTCCCGGGCCGGTCAAATTGGCACAGTGTCGCCAACAGCTCGCCACCGCTGCGACGTTTTTGTGTTCCCCAATCGCTAAGTGGCGGAGATGATCCCTAGTGGCGTACGCAAGGAAGGGGGGTCGGGAGTCACCCCCCCTTGACTATTGCAGAAAAAAATAATTCTTAATTAGTTTTGAAACAAACCGACTTTTCTTCGTGCAGAGATTGCCGAAATTGTTATCACGTTTTTTTGTTTGGTCCAACTTTCTAATTTAATCTCGAAAAACTTTCATTGCGATGCGATACGCAACAATACCGGTAGTACAACTTTTCTGATGTGTTTTGCTTGAACTGCATTTTGGTCATTGATGCTGCTGCTGTGAAGCAGTTGGTAAGTAGGAGTTTCCTTGAATACGGTGTCTCCGCAGTGGCTATGGCTGCACACAATTTTTTTTTTTAAATCAAATCAAATCTTGAGTGTACTCGTTTCCTTAAACTCGCTGTAGTACCGAAGCGTGGTAGCGAGTGGTGGGGCCCGACCCCGCGTCTTAGCGCTTGGGCAACACAGTCCGAAGAAACGTCGCAGCGGTTGCGAGCCGTTGGCTACGCTGTGTCTGATTTGACCGGCCTGGGAATTGAACCCCAAATCTTCCGCATCGATAGCGACATCTTTAACACTATGCGCTATAACCGTCCGGTTTGATGAAAAATTATTATAAACGTTAAAAATCTAAATTGACACTGCCAGTGACGTCACATCGTGAGGACGTAGTATTACGAAGTATTTTTATGTCATCACGATATGACGTCACTGAACCCCCCCCCATTGAAAAATCCTGCGTACGCCACTGTTCGTGATTATGAAGAGCAGAGCAATTAGTTGCATCGAGTCCTTAATAGACATTTAACGCATGACGACCTCGGTTTTCCTCATCCAGTAGTTTGTTTTTTCTTCGGCTAATGCTTTTTAACTGCCTGGCTTTAGTAAATCATTTGCTAAATGGTAAACTGATAACGATGTTGGGGAGGTTCACGAATTAATTTTACGAATCAAATCATAGATTACGAAGAAAAGAAAAGCCATTAACGTTCTTCGAGCTGAGATTAGATTCCATGATCGTCACGAGACATAAAAACAAAAAAGGAGTCACATGACTAGCACAGCTAATTGTGCGGTTGCTAGCATAGCCTCATTAAGATCTTCTTTACGTAACATCCGACGTACAGTCTAAGCGTGGTAGTGACAGCGAGAACGAACGTTGTTTTCACGTTGACACAATTTTTTCCTAAGATAAAGAAAACGTTTTAACAATGCAGTTAAACACGATTACTTCTGATAACTAGGGCCCGCTAAAGTCAATAAAGTCAAAATTTTTTCAGGACCTTGTTACATGACCAAATGTGTACTAACGTTCGTTTCAGGTGTTCAAAAGTCTGTTTTGGTAGATTTTATAAGTCAAAATTTTGCATAAAGTCAAAATTTTGCATTAAGTCAAAATTTGTCAAAATTGTCTTTCAAAAATTTCCTTACGAAAACGAACAAATTTATATTTTTTAAATATTTTTTTGAATTTTTGAGCTGCAATTAAAATTTTATGCGCGGTTTTATTTGATTTTAAACTTTTGAAATAGTTGCAATATTTGCACTATCGTCACAATAATGCGTGCGGTAATTGAGAAGGAAATAGCACTTATTATGCATGAAACGTCATTGTTGATGCAATTGTTAGACACTTAATCTAATTCTATAAAAGCCTTGCGCTCTTTACACGTGGTCTTTTAAGTTGTAGCTTGCAAAGCAAAGAATGCCAAAACAAGCCAAATCTTCTATAGCGAAAGTTAGGCAAACTTGCCACGAATATCCGGATGAGTTTTCGGCAACTCCTGCCGGCGACTTGCGATGCAACTTTTGCGACGTGTGAGTCAAATGCGATAAAAATTTTTTTGTGGAAAGCCACCGAGAAAGTAAGCAACACCAAGGAAAATTGGAGACGAAGAGCAAATCTCAAAGTAAGCAAACCTTTTTACATTTCGATCAAGTAAACTTCAAGGAACAGATTGTTTCTTCATTCTTAGCTGCAGATATCCCACTTCATAAACTCAACCATCCGTCTTTAAAGTCTCTGTTTGCTAGAATGGGAAAAGTATTGCCTTCGGACTCTGCAGCCCGGGCATGTGTTGCTAAATTGGCATCCCAAAGAGAGGAACAAATTCAAGAATTACTTCGTGACAAAAAATTTTTTTTGATTGTGGATGAAGCAGAGGTTGCTAAACAAAAGGATATTAGTGTGCTAGTGGGCAGCTTAGATGCTCCAAATCAGACATTCCTCGTTAATTGCCATCCACTTGACAGCGGTCGCAATGTTAATAGCAGTATTATTCTGCACACTGTGGATGATATATTGCGACAATTTGAAATATAACGCGAGAATTTTTCATTGTTCTTGGCTGATGCTGCTCGGTACATGTCTTCGGCTGGAAAGACATTAAAGGAATTATACCCTTCTTTGATGCATGTCACCTGCGTTGCGCACTTACTACATAACTGCGCTATGCGTGTGCGTGCTCATTTTACAAATATTGATGAAGTAATAGCAACGATCAAGGCAGCAACAATCAAAAACAAAGATCGCAAGAAAGATTTTCATGATGCTGGTCTGCCATCTCCTCCTGACCCCGTAATTACAAGATGGGCAACTTGGCTTAGAGCTGCCTTATATTATAGTGAGAACCTTCCAGCTGTTCGTACCATTGTCAACAATTGGACAAGTGCAGGCCTCTTAGTCAGCAGAGCAAAAGACGCTATCAATGTGGAAGGTTTGGTGTCGGACTTGGTTAAAATAAATCAATACCGGACTCTAGCAGCCAACGTAGAGTTCTTAGAAGGAAGTGCCTGCACAATAACCAAAGCATACGGACTGCTGAAGAATATGCAATTCGATGATGATCCTTGCGCAATTAAAGACTACATTAACAAACGACTATCCAACTCTGATTTAGAAACAATAATAAACTGTACCAACTTGACAATTGACCCAACAAGCTACGTACTATTGCAAAAAGCCCAGCCAACCTCTGCTGCTGTTGAGAGGTCGTTTTCTATGCTCAATAAATTACTGAGAAAAGACAGAAATTTTGATGTTAAGAACGTAAAAAAATATATGATGCTGTATTACAATAAAACGTCCTTGTAATTATACTGCGTGGCTTTCGTTAAAAAAATCATAGACATACTGTTAGTGAACAGTACAGTTGCGATAGCAACGCAATTTTTGTATTACACACTCATTGATACCGGTACACACAATGGCTCGTTATCCTAGGTTTTAACGTCATGCGTCGCTTTGTTGCATTAGCTTCAACACTGAGTAATTGAGAAAATGTTCGAAGTAGGCTAGCTTTTTCTTTAAAAACTTATGTAAATTGCAGATTATAAAACATATTTAATTAATAAAGTGCCACAAAACATAAATAATACGCGGAAGCGGTTAAGTCAAAATAAAGTCAAAATTTTACTAAAATAAAGTCAAAAACATATTTTTTTAAGTCAAAAAAATGGCCCTAGTGGTCAGTCATGCTTTTTTGTTTTGTTGAGTTCAGTTGGCGGAAAGACGTTTTTTTTTTACGTTCAAAGTTATATCCCTGCACGGCGCAGTTTTTAGTTATATTATTTTATACTCGAATAACTTTCAGGTGTTTTTTGCCTTTGAAAGACCTGAATCTCTCGCTACTTTACCTGATTTACCTGAACCTACCTACCTTTCCCTACCTATTTTCCCATTGGTTTTACATCGCCGTGAGAGTTTTTAGTTCGATCAATTAATACAAAGTCGTTCTATTTGTTTTTCTCTGGTGATTCTCAGAGGTTCAAGTTCAGGCAGCAAGTGGATTGATCTGCAGAAGGTGAAAGCCCAAGCGCTCCTCTTGTATCCCGTGTTATAGGCAGGGTCAGTCTGTAACATAAGAAAAACAACTGTCTTCACTTGGTCTTCGTCAAAACTTGAGAAGAATACTATCAGTTCAAAGAACTTGGTTTTTGATCTTCGAAGAAAGAACTCTAGTATATATTTCCAAAAGTTGGACAGCGGTTTGTCTGAAAAGACTTTGGCAATTGGCTCTACTCCAGCTTCACTTCAAACGCTTTGGAATATTCGTCGTTCGATCCTTGCAATTGTCCAATCGTTGCAGGATCTTTTCCTGTGCTGCGACAAGTTGCGCATCGGATCTCGTTGGTGGTGGCTTTGGTCCGTTCTTCAGTCCTCACTTCTTGAAGTCGTTATCTGGCTTGGCTTTTGGTGACCCTCAAAGATTCCATCGTTCTGGGACTTCATCTGTATTGGCGATCGAGCAGAGGTTTCGTCATCTATATTTCTCGACTGACGTCTATATTTTGGAGGCTTCTGTCCGTCGTTCGTCTTCAACTTGCGGGGTCGCAACTCCAGCGCTCTGTCACGTACGTTTGGTCGACCATTGGCTACGTCCATCGTCATTCCGGTGTTGAGGATCTGTTATTTCGGACTTTTATCATATTTCCACGGTGAAGGTTCTGAGAACGTTGATTTTTTTATTTTGTCGTAACTATTGTGGCACAGCAACATTTAATTTTAACCTGTTCTTGAAGAGCTTTGTTTGTACTCTGTACCGTATCTATACTTAATCTTTTAATATTATGGCTCAAAACAAGTCTGATTTTGCCCAGTTCTCTCTTGACCAAGGGGGCACTGGGACGGAGATCGACCAGATCGATGCTCCACGAACTTCACGTGTTGAAGATAATATTGGTCTGTCGACCGAAAGGGTTCCTAGTAGAGGGGTTGCTGGCAGTAATTACATAGAGGACTTGAATAATCTTTCACTTGAAATTCCTGATAAAGTTTCCCCTGCATAGGTGTCAGCTGCTGAAGCCCCGACGGGACCCGTTGATATGAGACGTAAAATGCTAACTGCAGGTCGTAAACTTCTCATAGCTATGAAACGTTTATGCGCTGATTTGGACAAGTGTAGTTCTGGTAGCACCTTTGCTTATCTTTCAGTTGGATTGAAGGACACTCGCATGGCTTATAATAGTTTTCTCGCTGACTTAAACACAATTAACGACGCTGAGACACTTAAAGAATTGACGCTGAATTTGGCGGACGTGTTCGAGGAATGCGTGAAATCGTACGAACTTTGTAAATTCTGCCTTTTTAAAGGAAATGTAAGCCATAATACTGAAGAAACGGATTTTGATGGTGATAATATTAAACCGTCGGATAGCGTTTAGCGTTTCTCAGGTCTCATCTAATCGTGATTTAAGCGTTGTGTCGTCTAATACCGCTATGATAAGGCGAATTGAAATTGAACGTAAAAAGGCAAAACTTGAGCACATTGAAGAGTTAACTCGTGCACGTAGAACTCGTATGCGTGCTGAAGCTGAAGCGGAGGCCGAGGCCAGGGTCAAAGCCGCAGAGGCAGAGGCTGCAGAAGCCAAAGCCAAAGCAGAGACCGCAGAGGCCAAAGCAGAGGCCGAGGCCGCAGAGGCTCGTAAAGCTCAAAAGCTCGCAAAGGCCGGAGCCGAAGCCGAGGAAATTGAGGCTTTATCTAAACTTCGCATGGAAGCTATAAATATTAAAGCGGAAGAGTAATTGATTGCTTGTTCTGAAAGGGGTTCATCCGTGGCACTTTCAATGGTAAAATCACTTTTTCGACCTCGCACGGGCTCACAAACAAGTGTTTATTCGAAGAAAAATAAATCAAAAGGCTTAGAAAAAGAGAAGCTTTCCACTGTGCGTGGCGGTGAAGTTGGTTGCTCACGGGTTAGAACGGTTTCACCTGGGTTCGAACCTGACTGTAGCCCAAGTGCTGAGACAAAACCTTTTGTGTTACCTAAATCGAGTAATGCCGCTACTCGTTACAACGTGGCTGATGTCATGCGAAGTGAGATGAAAATGAATTTTGATTGTGAACCGGTTGTGTGTAAACCTCGTGTTCGCGGTGGTATGTGTGTTTCTAACGGCCTTTGTGCCAACTATTTGGGTAATCATGTCAATGAACGTAAAATGAATTCTGAAGCACCCCCTTTTTATTCTCAGCAGAGAAATGATGAAATTAAAAGGCATGAACCACATCGTCACTTAGCTCCTTCTTCATCTCGTGATACTAACGAATCTATACTGCGCACGTATTTGGACAGACAAGACAGAAATGAATACATTAATCTCGCCTCGCAGGTTGCTTATGACGGGAGTAATATCATCTTCCTCTTTTATGAAAACCCAGCTCGTCGCCTGATGGAAGAGAGTCCTTATGATGACCGTAATTTCGAGATGCTAAGAGCGTCGTGCGTTGGACAGCCGCGTGAGATGGGGAATCTTTTTTGCGCGCCAATGAAAAATATGAGCACTAATCAGCGCATTGAAAAAGCCATTGATCGTTTACGCCAGCGATACGGCCTCTCTGGTGGGTTAACTTTGGAGCCTAAGGTTGTTCCTGTCCGTAAAGGCCCTAAAGTGGCGTTCAACTTGACCTCTCTTAAATAGTTTAATAAGGACTTGAACACGATGGAAGTTTTTGCGCACGCTCACAATAAAGTCGAAAAGCTTTCGGGACAGCTTATGCTGGATACTGCTAACAGATTGCCTGGAACGTTAAAAAGGCGATACCTTGATTACCTCGATAAAATGCGTATAGATCTTAATTAACCTAGTTTCGAATCTTTGCGCAGTTTTGTGGTGCATGAAATACAGGTCATGACCTCTGATTAAGCTCAGGCTTTTTTCAAGTCTGACGAGCGCGAAGTGCAACGTGAACGCCCTTGCACCGGGTCTAAAACTTTTCGTGTTCGACAAGTGGGCATAGAGGAAGGGATCGATTCTCGCTCAGATCAATCTGAGTCTCGTGTAGTCCCTGATGCAGAAAAGAAAAAATTGAGTGTGACTTCTGAACGTTCTGTGGTCACACGCTTCTATAACAAACCACCTCCTATTCGCTTTTTCTGCTCTAGTGCCGATTCTAAACATTTCCTGGCAGATTGTGATAATTTTAAAAGACTTTCACCAGAATTGAAACGCAAGACCGTTATTGACGCCAAGAGGTGCCTGAATTGTCTTTCTCTGGAACATTTTGTACGTCAATGTCACACACACTCTAAGTGCAGAAGGTGTGGTCCGCAGTGCCGTAACAAACATCCTACAGCGCTTCTTGAATGTTATGCAACTATTTCGGAAAGTCTGGGGGCCGCTGCGGATGAAGAATCTGCGCCTATTCCCGCACCACGTAGCAAAACTAAACTTTCTGGCAAAAGAGACGTGACTGTGCGCAAAATCAACTTTGATAATAATCGTGTTGTTTTGCTTCGTACCAGCGCAGTCAAAGTTGTTAATCCTCACACTGGCGAATCGACTTTAGAATACGCTCAGCACGACACTGCTTCTCAAGCTACGTTAATTTCAGAAAATCTTAAAAATGAGCTTGGTTTAGAATCTATTCCCGACCCTTCGGTTATGATTCGTCCTTCGGTTATCATTCGGTAGATGGCACTGTCCCTATTGGCGGTCGCACTGATTTCGTAATTGAGTCGCTTTATACTGGAGAGGACTTTGACTTTAAAGATGCCCTTGTGTTACCTCAGTTTTCGAACGATGAAAGTACTTTACCTCATGCTATCGATATCACTACCCTTGAACATTTTAATGGTGTGCAAATTGAAGTTGTTCTTGCGCGTAAACGCATCGACATTTTGATTGGTCAATCTGATAAAACATTACTTGCAGTTCTATACAAATATAAAGGCGCAGACCCCGAGGAACCTAACTACGCACTTACCCGGCTGGGACCTGTCGCCAGCGGTGGGCGCGTTTCTTCTGCTGCTCACAAGAGCTCCCTGTCTACCATGAGAATTCAAACAACTAATGCTGATTGCTCTCCATGTGACTGCAGTAAACTTAAAAAGAAGATTATTGCTGAGTGCGAGTATAATGACGAAGTCATTGTCCCTTCCGTAAGTGACGAGAAGGCAAAAAATCTTGTTGAACCTACCATAGCTGTGGTTGATAGCGGGTATGAAATGGCTGTGCCGTTAAAATATGATATCATTCAAAAACTGCTGGACAACTACAGCGATGCTTTGAAACGCACTATGTTCTTGCGTCGCACTGCTTTGCGTAACCCTGAACTTAAGCAGGTTTTAACTGATACCTTTTCAGAGTTGATTCGTGAGGGATGGATTGTTCCTGTTGATAATCTTGTGGCTGTTCGTCCTGCGTGGCATTTGCCATTCTTTGTTACCAATGCCGGTAAACCGCGTGTGGTATATGATGGTGCCGCCATGATGGAAGGTGTGTGCATTAATCAAGCTGTGTTGAGTGGTGAAAATTTGTTAAAATAACATCATTGAAGTCTTAATACGTTTTCGCCTTGGCAAGTATGCTTTTGTGGCAGATTTGAGTCGGTGTTTCTTCCAAGTCAAGGTGCCCCGTTCTCAACAGGACTTGTTTCGCATTGTCAGGTTTAATAATAACGACATTGTAAAAGGCAAGAGAAAAGTCTACCGTTTCACCTGGCATGTCTGAAGGATAAACTCCAGCCCTTACATAGCTCTTCCTGCTATTCAGAGCTTGGTCAATGAAAATCCCACTTGCGCGGATAAAGTTACACTGGACGCTCTGATGATCAACCGCTATATGGATGATATGTTGTTTTCTAGTGATAGCTTCGCTGAGCTTCAGGTCATTGCTGGGGAGGCCATTAATTAGTTCGAAATCCGAGGTTTTAAGCTGCGCAAATGGGTAGTTAATTTCCTCGCTAAAGACATCTTGATGACTGTTCCTCATTGTAATCTTGCTCCCAACGTCGGAGAGATTGATTTGGCTTCGCAACCCTTGCCAAACTCTAAGGCTTTGGGTTTGACTTGGGACACTGAAAACGATAAGTTGCTTATTCTCTGTCGTAGGTTTACCGAGGCATATACGAAGCGTGAAGTGACAAGTCCGCTTCTAGTCAGTTTGATCCTTTAGGAATGGCTGCGCCCTTTCCGTTGGGAGGTAGACTGATACTACAAAAAGTGGCTGCTTCTGGCGTTGCCTGGGATGATATTCTACCAGACAACGTTCAAAATACTTGGAGAAAATGGTTGGCGACTTTAAATGTTTTGGATAAATTCTCGATTTCTCGTTATTGTTTTGCTAAAAGCGTTGGTGCTGGGTCTGAAGGCACTGCCGTATATCAACTTCACGGATTCTGTGATGCGTCTAATTCAGCCTTTTCAAGTGTGATATATTAGCGTCGTGTTGTCGATGGTAAGTCACATGTGAGTTTTGTTTTGGGAAAATCTAAATTAGTTCTTGCTCATCAGGCGAATTGGATGATTTCACGTAAGGAACTCAAGGCAGTAAAGCTATGTTGTGAGTTACTTGTTCAGACTTCTGGTGAATTGCGTCATCTCGATTGCAGCGTTCACTTTTGGACCGACTCTCAGGTAGTTCTTAAATGGATTACAAATCCTGATATACATCTTGCTCGGTTTGTTAGGAGACGCGTTGATAAGATATTACGAGTTGCTTCTTCAGATTGCTGGAATTATGTGCATACTTCGGTTAATCCCGCTGATATTGGCACGCGCGATAATGTTACGAAAAACATAGATTCTATTGACGTGTGGTGTGGTGGGCCCGCTTTCTTGTGGCAAGAAAAAGTTAAAGTTCATCAGCCTGAGTTTCCTTCAGTTTCTATTGCTGTTTGTCGTGTGAAGAAATCTTCTAGTAGTGATGATATCGATGCCCTAGATAGGCTGATTGAGACTTCGCCTGACCTTTGCACTTTAAAGAAACGTTTTGGCTATCTCCTTGCGTTTGTGGAGTTTTTTGTCGCTCGAAGTAAGGGATTTTCATTTTGTAAACCTAATATGAATGCTACTTTTTTGGATCGTGGTTTTGTTAAGGCAATTGCTTATGTTCAAAAGCGACATTTCGGGGATGTTATCGAACCTTTGCGCAAAGGTTCACCTGATGACTTTGAGGCCGTTTTGAAACGTATTGGTGCGGGATCGAATCGAAACACACGTCGTGTTCACGAGTTAAAAACGTTGCGTAACTTGCGCCCATGCGTTGGCTCAGACTTGTTGCTGCGTGTCGATGGTCGGTTGGAGAACGCTGACCTACCTACTGATACTAAGCACCCGATAATACTTCCTGGGAGACATACGTTAACACGTTTGATTGTGCTTTTTCAACATTCCTCTGCTGGACATGCTGGGCCCTCGTACACACTGATGAAGACTCGTCAACGTTTTTGGATTATCCATGGTGTATCAAGCGTGAAACATTTTATCTCTGAATGCGGTAAATGTGCTTTACGCAAAGCAAAACCTATCAGGCAACTTATGGCAGATCTTCCCGCGTGCCGACTTACACTGTGCAATAAACCGTTTAAATTTTGTGGAGTCGATTATCTTGGCCTATATTCTTTTCGACAAAATCGCAGTGTTTGTAAAGCTTGGGGTCTATTATTCTCTTGTTTGTGCACGCGCTGCATTCATGTTGAGATTGTTACCAGCCTTGACCTTAATAGCTTTCTACTCGCTTTTTCTCGTTTTACTAACTTACATGGCGCTGTGGACACGTTCTTTTCTAATAATGGAGCTTTTGCGCTGCTTCGGAAAAATTACCAGACTTGCTCTCTTCGACGGAGTTTCATAACGCCTTGCGTAAATCGAATACTAATTGGGTTAACATACCACCTTATTCGCCTAGTCAAGGTGGCAGCTGGGAGAGTATGGTAAAACTTTTTAAAAATGCGTTGGCTAAAGTTCTTTCTGACACACGTCGTTTGCCGCCATTAATTGAGTTACAAACGTTTACTTCTGACGCAATACGCATGGTTAATGACCGCCCTCTTACTGCCTTAAGCGATGTGCCTAATGATATTTCACTTTTAACCCCGGCGTCTTTTTTGGGTCAGCAGTTGGCACCTAATACCCCAGTGGGTTCTTTTCACGATAAAGGGGATCTCCGCAAAGATTTTTTGTTTAATGCTAACTTAAGTCACCGGTTTTGGCCCTCTTGGATGACTGGATATTTACCTACTCTGCAGGGCCGGAATAAATGGAGGGTTACTCAGAAAAATTTTACCCCGGGCCAGCTTGTTCTTTTAGGTGATGCTGAAGATCTTTTCCACAGGGGAGCTTATCGCTTGGGACGTATTCACCGTGTTCATCCCCAAGTTCGTAAGGGTAAAGAGCTTGTACGTAGCGCTACTGTGGCTGTTTTATCCAAGAACTCGACTGCTCGTTCCTGCGATATAGAATATGTGCTGCGGGATCTTTCCAAGATCGCACCCGTGTGACCTCTGGATTACTTAGGCTAGACAACTTTGAATTTCGTTCATTCTGAATTTTATTCTATGAACGTTGCTTTGTGATTTTTATTATGTGTAGGCCTATCATGTTTATTTGTGTCGAAGTTACTTGTCGTTCTCCTTCATAACTACTGCATAAATATACCAACATTTTATCCATGAAGAAAGAATCCATGCCGTCCTTTCCGCTGCCGCTAGTTTGTTACCTTTCACCGTTATGCATATATATATCTTACTTCACTTGTTAGAATTATTTTTTGGTTTCGGTGCTTTTCTTTATTTATTTTGAAACTTCGCCAATGGACTCACTTTCAGGGGCTGCAATGTTACAGCACCGACTTTGGAAACGAACTTTGGTTTTAGTCTTTGACCTTAGTATCACATGTTTTTCTTCAGCGCATTTAATTAGCTCGAGCGCTGCACCTGCCGCGAGCAGTTCACTGCTCACAGATCAGTGTTTTAGATAATTCTTTATTCGTTGATCACGTGGTCACGTGTGCACTTCTCGTTTTACTGTGTGATCAGTCATGCTTTTTTGTTTTGTTGAGTTCAGTTGGCGGAAAGACGTTTTTTTTACGTTCAAAGTTATATCCCTGCACGGCGCAGTTTTTAGTTATTTTATTTTACACCCGAGTAATTTTCAGGTGTTTTTTGCCTTTGAAAGACCTGAATCTCTCGCTACTTTACCTGATTTACCTGAACCTACCTACCTTTCCCTACCTATTTTCCCATTGGTTTTACATTGCCGTGAGAGTTTTTAGTTCGATCAATTAATACAAAGTCGTTCTATTTGTTTTTCTCTGGTGATTCTCAGAGGTTCAAGTTCAGGCAGCAAGTGGATTGATCTGCAGAAGGTGAAAGCCCAAGCGCTCCTCTTGTATCCCGTGTTATAGGCAGGGTCAGTCTATAACACGCAATGAAGCGAGATAAATTTTATTGTTTGGAGAAAAAATGCACAGTCAACTCTAATTTTAATGCCACGCTATTTCACGGATAATTTTCGTTGACCAAAAATTTTATTTCACGTTTAGTAAGCGATGATGATTATCTCATTAAAATAACAAATAAATCAAGTACACTGCAAATATTGTTGGGTAATCTCATTGCCCAATATTGGGCAATCACATGCTTTACCCAAAAAAGTTAAGGTATTTACCCAAAAATTAATGGTACAAATCCTACTGCCAAAATTTGAGTTTGGGCAACTGCCCAAAATTTGAGTTGGGGCAATACCCAAAACTTTTTTAAGGTGATGTATTAATTTATCCAATTTTGCGTGTCATTGCCCAACAATATTTGGAAAGAGCTTTTACCCAAATATTTTTGGGTAATAAAATAAAATGCCCAAATCTCATGCTAAAATTGGTAAATGGTAATCCGTTTTAACGCTACGATATCCAATATTTTTGCTAGTTTATCGATGCAAAAGTTCTGATCGACAGCGTGATTTAGCTCTACATATGATGTAAACGTTTATTAAAAACTGGTGTCAATAAAATAATTCAGCAAAGAAAGCCTTTCAGCAGCGATCAAGATCACACATCCTCAACTTTAATTCGTTTCAATCACCTTTAATAAAGAGTATTAATAGCAAAACAGCCAGCTAAACGTATAAACAGCAAGAAGTGAAGGTAAGAGTAGGCCTAGTGACTGTGATAAAAAGCTTAAGCTGTAGCCTAATGCATGCTAGGCCTATAGAACCAAACAGAAGAATAGTTCATTCAAAAAAATGTTACAATTACAGCAGTGCATCGCGAGTGTGAAAACTGTGTGTGAATGCGGAACGAGGAAAACAAAATTGAGGCCACTGGTGTAGAGAACAAGCCGGCAAACTCGCTTTTATTGTTGTCAGAGAAAGATACTTGGTAGAACTATGCTTTTTCTTCATGGATTGACCTACATACTGATAGCTACGCTGTTTTCAGACAGATCGCCAATTGAGCAAACAGCCTATATCGCATACACCAAAGATTATAGAACATTGACTGTTAGTAATGTAAGCATCGCATTACTTGGAAAATTTACAAGAGGGATGGTTGAACATAAAAAACTTAAATGTTATGGAAAGAAAAATGTAAGCCGCACTCGCAACAGTTCCAAAGTTTTCACCTTTGTTTGAATTTCTTAGTTGGTGCTCATACAAAAGCGAGATATAAACGTTTGGATCCCAGAAAACTTTTTAGTGAAACCAAGCATGAAATGTGCAACCAGATTATGGAAAAGCTCACAAGTGCAATAGCCTCTTTAACATTCGCAACACCACCATTGGCCTTCAAATTTAAATCAACCTAAAAGTCACACGGCGCTGAAGAGAATAGGTCACATTCCAAATACCTAACTTATAGAAGAGCTATTGTAAAATATGGCTCTTATCGCCAAGTTTAAAACCATACTTTTAAATGACAAATCCAGCAGGCTTTCAACGGAGTTCTCTACTAATGGTATTTTAACTGTATTTTTGAAACTAAAAACTGCTGGGTGAACAAAGTGAGGTCAATTTGATAGACTATATTTTTGAGAAAGATCTACGTCAGTACGTATGTTTTACCCACGCATATAACTTTTGACTTGATGGCACGAATTATGTTCATGCAGCAAATATCCGAAAAGAGTTTCTTCCGGTAATTGATTTAATAAGAATTTTTTTCCGCCTGTGGCGAAAAATTAAACACTATTTGGCAATTCAAAATGAAATTGGATTACATTTGTTCATTTGCAAGCAGTGTTTTAATTTAATTTACGAAAAGATTTATTTACATAGAGATGTAGGCTACGAAAAGCCTACACTAATCACAGCAAGCAGCGAAAACAAAAACAAAAATGAAGAAATACTGAGTATAGAGTACCCAATATGACGCATTTTAAAAAATACCACAGGTAGACTTATAAAAATATCAAAATCGCTTCCTGTGAGACACTCTGCATGAACCGCAAAATTAGGTATAAGCAGTAACTAGGCCTTATAGAATAACGTAATAGCTCAAGAAATTCAATGCAAACAAGCGATAGTAGCAGTCCAGTACCGCTTCTAGGGGTATGATTGCCTGAAAACATTTGGGTAGCAGGAGCCCAATAAATTTAATGCTCGAAATGGCAACGCAAAACAGCACCAATTTTTTGGCCAGTCAATACCCATATTTACCTCAATATGTTGGGTACTAAATGTACCTAACACCAGCAGAAGCAACATTCTAATCTTATTCTATTATCTTGACGAACCCGATTGTTGAAAACATGTCACAAGCGAAGCCGCGACGAGAATCGAACCCAAAACTAGTGCAGCGCTTCCCAATCTGGGCTGCACCCGAAGCCACTGCGCCATAGAACATTCGTTGCAATATAGCACAAAATGGCGTTTATGAACGCACGCTTTGTCAGAAAAAAGCAAGATTATGCTGGTGCTGGGTACATTACATAAAAATGCGTACTAGCATCGGGTACCATATACCTCACCAAATTAATTGGGCACTTTTAACCCATAAAATATTTTGAAGTGTTTTAGCCGCATCATCCAACAATGGTACCCAAACCGTTATTGCTTAAAGGTACCTAACAAAATTTGCAGTGTTACATGCTTTTTTTGCTCATTGTTTCGCCAAGCTGTCTTACAGGTTTTTACCTATAGCCAGGGTTACCATTTCATGCTTATTTCTAAGATTTGTGCTTATTTTCAAGGGCAATGTCTTAGAAAACGTGAATGTGCTTATTTTTGGATCCCGTGCTTGTCTTTGATTTTTTAGTGAAAAAAATAGGATACTGCGGACGTGAAGATCTTTTTTTTTTGGTCTTTTGGTCTTCACCAATTTTTAGTGGAAAAACAGGACTTTGTTGACGTGAAGACCTTTTTTTTTTTTTTAGTCTTCACCAGTTTTTAGTGAATTCACAATAAAGAGCTATGGTAACCTCACTGCTGCGTGCTTATTTTTTGGTGTGGTCCGGTGGTAACCCTGCCTATAGCCCAAAACGATGATCAAGCAAACAGCGAAACTTGGCATCGTTATGCGCTTTGATTAGCGTGCTGAATCGCAACCGCGCGTTTAAATTTTCTTCGTCACTTATAAGTGACGGGGCGTTAATCGTAACGGCGCTTTTCAATAAGAGAGAAAGAAAACGCTCACTTAATTTCAGATGTAAACAGCGCTTCAGAGTCATTTATTCCCAAATGATGAATATACTTTGCATGAGTGCGACTGATGATCGAGGGCTAATAGCCCGAATCAGCGCTGTCCCGCTTTATGGTACTTTATTGCTGAAGGAATGATTGGCACGCTAAAGGTCAATTATTCTGAAGGAAGAATGTGCCTTTATCTGAGAGCGGCTGATGAGGGCTAAGAGCCCGAATCAGCGCTGTCCCGCTTTATGGTACCCTATTGCTGAAGGGGTGATTGGCACATTTAAGGTTAATCATTCTGAAAGAAGAATGTACCGTTTTCTGAGTGCGGCTGATGAGGGCTAAGAGCCCGAATCAGCGCTGTCCCGCTATATCATACCCTATTGCTGGAGTTGTTTTGTAACTGCTGGTGATGAAGGTTGTTCTATCCGCCGACCCGTAACGTGGAAGTCGTCATGACATCCCACTCATTAGGCCAGGAAGGACATCGTAGTTTTAATGCTGAAGCCTATACTTCGTGTGTTGTAAATGTACTGCGTTTATTCAGTTGAAACAAATAGGCCTGAGAAAAGATCAACTAGCAAGAAAAGATTCACTGAGCTGCTTCTTTCCACTAATCTTTCTTCGTTTATTCATTCGTTAGCGATTTCGCTGATCATAACATTTAGAAAACGGCTGCAGACTTTCTGCACCTCATGTTCATGGCATGGGCATCTTGCCCACTCTATTCTGCGAGGCCGAAATCTCTATTTCTCCAAAAACTATAACTTCCTTTTACATGCCACGACCTACGGCGCTTAATGTGAAAGATGGTGCATTTTTGCTCAACGTTCGAAGAACCTAAAGAAGTTTTTCTTTCAATGAATATAGTTATATTAGCGGCGGAGAACCTAAAAAATAAAATCGCGTGCCAACCAGAGAAATTATCAGGTCATCAGAAAGTAAGGGTCATGGCAAGGCATTATGCTAGAGTCCCCTAAAAAGAGCTTTTGTAAACCCATTGACTTTATGAAGCCGGGCTCAGCCAAAAGTCACTAGAATCTCCATGCAAATACAGTAATTGCTCAAGTTAACTCGTAACAACCTCAAATAATCGACCAAAACATTCACTTGATTCTTCTTTTGTTCCGAAAAAATGTATTACGCTGAGCATTCACGCATTTTTGATTACTCGCTTTCTAGTTTCGGGAAAAACGGCAAGTCAAAACGGATATTCCAAGTCACTCTCCTTACCATTTACAGTTAAAAAGCTTGTAATTGGATGTTTTAAAGGCTTGTAGTCTTAAATCTTGCTGCAGCAGCTTTACTGTTATTTTACTTTACAGCCATTTTCAACAAAGTTTTCATGAACACAATTTTTCCGTAAATTTGAACTTCTTTGACAGCAATTATACTTACGCTTTAAGTAACCTACGCACAATCGAAAATGTGTGAACAAACTGCATTATAACGGTATTTGGTGAAGACCTCAGAATTAGGGGCAAAGAATGTAAATAAAATTTGACTTAAAAATTGTTCGAAAAGCACTAAAATGGCCATATGCAAATTCTCAAAAAGTTTTCGGGGAAGCATGTTCCCGACCCCCCCAGAGCCTTAATTGTTCTCATTTTGGTTCAAACTACAGTAACTCTGCCAAAAAATCTCTGCTCAAAAAGATCAAAATTTGGTGCTCTGACCTTCAACAAATTTTGAACACGCTCCTGATATGAAAACAATTTTTAAGGGCTTATTTATGCGTTTTTTTGAATTTAAACGTTTTTGTATTTAATTAACATTCAAGCAAAATCATAATTGCATCCTCCCCACCAAAACTTTCTGGATCTACTCCAGAATACCAGTCGGAATTTTTTTCGTGATTTGATTTTCTAAATATCGAATAGTCTTGCTGATGCCCTGTAGAAGTGTTTCCTTTATTGTTAGACTAAGTAGCGGAAACGCCACTCCAGTCTCTTTCATTCTAGCTTCAATCAAAACTAGAGAAGATACACAAATGTACTGTAACATTACAAACGAATGAATCTAATCAACTTTACGATTTTCCAAAAAGCTCTGTGGCCCACCTCAAAATGCTTTTGTAGCTCACCAGTTAAAAGACCATGCCATAAACCATCACTTTTTACCGGTACGTGGAAGATTGCTTATCTACTTAATAGATAGTGGATGATAGTTCAACAACAGCATCGACAAATGCGCTTCGCAATCCCACAAACACTGGACTGTATTCGAAATGGAGCAGCTCTGCATCACATCCGAATAAGTATAATCTTATTCTAACCTTTTTGTGAAAAATAAAAAATTAAAAACACTTAATTTGAATGATTAGCAAAACTTAGATCTGCTTTTCTATTTCTTACTCCGTGGACAAGTGCTTCGTGAATCACACAAGCTGGATTCTAGAAATAAGTTTTCAAATTGAGCATTTGCTGCAGTTACTCATGTGACGCACGAACTTGTCGCGCCGGTTTATTTTTCAAGTGCAGCTGATATGGTGATCATATCCCTGGTGAACCCTTTGAAAAAGTTTTGAAACGCTAATAAGACGAAGCGTTATTTATCAGTTATGCACCGCTATTTTTTTGAATTTTTAGAACGATGCAAACAAAAATGATCCCAGTATTTGTATTTTCGAGAGTAGAGAATTTTCTGATCTCAAGTTTCTTTAGTTAATGGGAATTTTTCTATTGAAAGAAAATTGGAAAAATAAAAATAATTTAAACCTCCCATTTCCTGAGGTAAGAACGATGCTGTTAAAAAGTTTGGATTGATAACGCCATTTAAGTCTCCAATTTTCTAAAAAAAACAAAGTTACAGCTATGAAGCTGTAGTGGATGATATAGTGAATTGTTTTTAGTCTGATAGTAGTGATGTGTTTTGAATCAATAATGTTTAATCAATAGCGTAGGATAATTATCGCAAGTTGTAAATTTTCCTGCTACCAATCTTTAAAAAATATCGACTGCGAACATTTTATAATAATATCTTAAGCTCTTCCCCCACCTACCGGAAAAAATGTAGTTTCAGATGTTTAGTAAATGATAAAAGTGAGCAGTTTTAGCAATTGGAATAATTAAAAGCAATGTTGAAGTAAAAAAAGCTTAACTCTGTCAACAAAGTAAATTCTGCTATTAAATCCTGATTGTAATAATATTTGTGAATCAAAAAATTATCAAGTAAAAATGTAATTTTTTAACTGTTGAAAAAAACGTCAAAATGAGAAATAACAGACTCAAGTGCAAAATCGCAAGCGAGAAATTGGCCGAAAATAAAATCCTAAACTTGAAAAAAAAGACATGTACCGGTAATAATAATTGCAAATCAAAAAATTTTAAAGAGGTAAAGTGATTTTTTTCAAATTATGTAAATGAAGCCTAGAGTTTGAAAAATATTTGCAATACCTAGTAACCACAAATTGAGTTTATTTGCTATCGAAATCAGGCAAAAACTGTGCAACGCAAATATTGAATCCTGAACTTGATCAGCCCCTCAGAATTTCTCGCAAATGGTTGTACTTCTCAGATTGTTCAAATTGTTTGAATTTCTGACTTCTTGAGTCAAGAACGATGAAAACTTTGATAATGCTATTCAAACCTTGATCAGATTTTTTGAAAAAAAAATTTTATTCGAAAGAAATTGCAAAAAAGAATATAAGAACGTCTCATTTATACTGTAGATCATGATCTCAAACCTCTCACGAACCGAAAGAACTTCTGCCTAAACGGGAAGTCACAAAAAAACTACAGTTTTACATTCTATGCGAATCATGATATGAACCGTAAATAAAATCGTTGTAAATTATTATCGCTAATTGCTACGCAGAAAAGTAACCATGCAATTACGTCGAAATTAAGTGATTTTTCATTTCTGCGTAAATGTTTTTCCTTTTTTTTGCTACTATGTTCCCACTCTATGTTTTGCTACGATGTCCTAGATAAAAACATCTTCTGGAAAAATATATCTAGGTAGTAATGAAAACATCTACGTTGTATTTTATGGATTTTTTAATTTTAATGAAATGTTGCTTATAGCAACTTTCAATCTCGGGTGGCTGCTTGACTAGAAGACCTTAAACGGT
Organism: Trididemnum miniatum; assembly: GCA_964006365.1. Classification (NCBI taxonomy): domain Eukaryota; kingdom Metazoa; phylum Chordata; class Ascidiacea; order Aplousobranchia; family Didemnidae; genus Trididemnum; species Trididemnum miniatum. The sequence continues at coordinate 5,918,151 of OZ023237.1, forward strand.
CACTTCGCGGTCGCCTTTCGAGTTTACTTCTCTTGTTTTCTTCCTTGTTTATTATGTGCTTGATAGTTTTTAAATCTCGAAAAATAAAATGTTACTACTACTACTCCCTCCAATTCTATGCAGTGTCGGTGTAATTTTTTGATTAGTTTCATTTCAACATTACTCCAGCAGTTTTCTCGTAGTCCAGACTTCACCTTTGTACTCTATTCAAAAAACTGTCGTGAATTGTAGGCTTATTACCCTTAATTTCGCTCCTTGTGCCTTATGCTGGCAAGTGGACGCTGACAACACTTGTTGCTTAGTGTCAAGTGTTTGCTTGCTAATTTTGTTTTTTGTTTGTCTAGTGTCGTGGCCATGCACACGCTGTCTTTTTTCTTCTTTTTGCATGCTTCAATCAGGGATGCGAACTTGAACTCGCTGAACTCATATTGTTTTGCCGAACTCAAAAAAAAAAAAAAATCCAAGCACTCGAACTCGAAAAGAGTTTATTGAGTTTTGAACTAAGCCTAAACTCGATAAAAACTATTTAAACTGAGCATAAACTCGGTGAAAATTACTGAATTTAAATTCGCAAAAGTAAAAACTTGAACTCGAACTTGGCTTGTGAATGTTTAGTGAACTCGACCTTGAACTTGATTAAAAACGCTTGCGAGTTCGCAGCCCTTTTTAAAGTTTTTTTTTCGCAGTGCCGTTTCTTCCTTTACTTGAATTTTCGTTTTTTCATACGCTTTCGCTTTGTGTTATATTCGTATTTCCAAGAATAAAAGCATTGATTGATGCATTAAAAGTGAGCAATTAAACCAATTGGAATAATTATAAAAGCAATGTTGAAGTAAAAAAAATTAAAATTAACTGCCAACGAAGTAAACCCTGCAATTAAATCTTGATTGCTTTTTGCTTATTTTTTCATTTAAATTTTTGAATTAAGCATTTGCTCATTTAAACGAAATTTTTGCTAATTTAAAACATTTGACACCTCATAATGAAGCCAAAAGCTGACAAGTTCCAATGCCCAGTATGCAACACAGCACTTACCGAAGCTATTTCAAGAAGAAAGAAAACAACTGATGCCGTTTGTTAAAGCTGCCCGGGTGCTGAAACAATTAACTCAGTGGAGAACCCAAAAATGTCATTACGTCTTGTAGGTGAATAACAAGAAAGTCAACTTACCCACTAAAGAAAGCCAAAGCGATACCGTCAGTGATTCTAGTGACGCTAAGGCCTAGACTGTTGACTGTGATTGGTCTATCTGATCTTGTAGCGTAGTTTTCTTGGTAGATCTTATCTTATGTTACTTAGTTTTCTTGATTAACCTTTTTGCTTGTCTGATGTGTGCTACATGCTTTTTGTTGCTTTGTCTTATTAATCAATTTATACTTGAACTGTATAGTAGTTCGCAATGATATCAGTGTTTCAGCACACCATTTAACGATTGCATGTTTATTCCGACAACCGCTATTTTCCTTGTCAGAGAACCGAGCTGATAACCTTGGACCTTGGTGTTTAAAGCCACCTTTATCTTTCACGCAAGCACTGCCTTCGATCAGACTTCCTGTGTTGATAAATTGGCACCGTTCTTTTTCGCACTGTAACAATCACTAGGTTTACACTAAGTCTTTTATAATTAGGCGATTGGCAAGTTTGCTTCTAGCATCCGGGCTTTGATTTAATGATTTGACTTGATTCCTCATTCATATATATATATATATATATATATATATATATATATGTATATATATGTTTTTTTTTCCTAATATTAGTCCTGGCGCTAAAAAACATCTTTAGTCACAAAGCGCCGTAACATTCCCTTATAATATTAATAATAATTGACTTGATTCCAATTTGCACGTGGTCGACAGACCGTTTTTGAATGACTGGAGAACGGACGTTGTTTTGAGGTGATTTCTTTAGTCAATATTTTTATTAATTTTGTACGGTAAGCCTTGGTAAATTTTTTTTATTTTTATGTTCAAGAATATATAGCGACCAAGAATTTAATTGTGATACTGTCGAGATGAAGGTCTTAGCGCTCCGCTCGGACACTTAGGAGTTGGAAACCAGCTGTGGTTTTACAACATAAGAAAACTTACCGAATAATCTCTCCTTGATCCTTTGGTTAAGCCGCAGCTAGCTGAATATTCGAAGATACCGGTGTACGCTACTGAATCCAGAAGTTTTAAGATTGCTTTGATAGCCAGAGTGCTGGCATCAATTGATGCCGAAGTTTGTTCGGCCTAACTTACTGTATTTTGACGCCGAAGTTGATTCGGCTTTGTTTTCTGCATTCTTTAGACTGGAGGCAACAGCTAAGGTTTGAAAAAACTCTCGCATTTGGCGTTCGCTTTTAATTTGTTTGTTTGGGTTTACTGGGCTATTGAGCCGAAGACCAAGTGTGGTTCAAGAAATTTTCCAGCAAGTCAACCTTTCCCTCATCGAAGATATTTTAGCGAACTGTGGTTTTACGATCTACAATCAAAGGTTTTATTGTTTTATTATGTTTCATTGTTTAAATCTTAATTGCGATTGTTCTGATAATCTTGTTCGACTCCTTGTCCAGGTACATCCCCAAAAGTACAATCCCTACCGAGGTAATCCCATTAGCTTCCAAGTTAGAGGCCATAGATAAGTTTCAACAAGGCCTTTTTGGAATCGCCGCGGAATATAACCAAGCGCCGGGTGTGCGTGGGTCCTTTCGTTCAAATGATAATAATCCCTTTTTAGTTTTTAGTGGCTGAGGCGAATGGTGGCAAGTTGCTGACCAGGAAGCGACTGTTAATGGTGGAAATGAAAAAATTTTGCGCCTATTTACGTTGCGCTAAAAGTCATGAAACTGATGACCTAGTGTCAAAATTTAATAAAATTTGAATGACGCATGAGGGTTTTAAAAGCGATATAGATATCATCATGGATAGTGAGTTGGTTACTGATCTTTTATACGATATCGCTGACCAGTATGAAAATTTCCACTGTCGGTTAGCAGAAGTAACACTCAAATATGGCGATGACCCGGGTGAAGATGATACTGATAATGTAGTTCCTAGTGATAGCGCTTCTCACAATGATTTTTATGGCACAACGTCGAGTAAAATGTCAACGGCCTCTCGTAAAATAGAGCTAAAATGTAAGCGTTTGGAGTTGCAAGCTGTGCGGAACCTGAAGTTGGCTATGGCTGTGGCTGCCGTTGTGATCGAAGCTCGTTTCAAGGTAGAGCAGACTAACCTTGACGCTGAGGAGGAACTTCTTCTTTTATCAGGCCATGGGTCTTCGGTCGCTGGTTTTCGTAGAGGCAAACGTAATGAATTACTTACATCGTTAAAATTTGTTCCCTCTAAAAACAAATCTGCGCAGAAAGGGTCACTCGTCGAAGCCGTAGAACCTGCTTTGATTTTATCGAGAAACGTACCGGAGGCTTCGGTGGCCATGAAGGGAGTGTCCGGGTCTAGATCTAAATGGCATGCATCACCTAAAGTTAAACGTATGAAGTTGAACCTAGATGTAGGTCCATTGTTTCCTTCAAGATTTTGTAATTCTGGGGAGCCTATGCAACCGTCCCGACTTGACGTAAATGAGTTAGCGCAGTCTTGTGCTTCATTTTTTAAACTTAATTCTAAAAGAGGTGATCGCGATGTTAACTACAATCCCCTCTAAATTCTGGGTTTCCCACGCAAACTCAAAGGGATACCGCTGCATCCCTTAATACCGCCAATAACGAGTCGATATTCAAAACTTATCTCGAGCGCCAAGGCCGTAATGAATATCTAAATCTAGCGAGCCAGATCGGATACAATGGAAGTGATATTGCTTACATTTTTTATGAAAACCAAATACGTAAATTCATGAATGAGGCACCATGCAATAAGCAAAAGCTGGAGGCATTGAGAGCTTCCTGTACTGGGCAGCCTCGCGAAATGGTTATTATCTTCATAACGCCCGTCAAAAGTTTGTCTACCTCGCAACGGATTGACATGGCCCTTGGCCGTTTAAGGCAGCAATATGGGGTGCCTGGCGGACTTACGACAGAACCCAAATCATGGAGATTTGCAATGATTGGTAATTAGCTTTAATTCGGGCTCGTTAAAACAATTTAATGAGGAACTTAATACGCTTGAGGTTTTCGCCTTTGCTCATGACGAGTATGAGATACTCTTGAGCAATTGTTACTGGACGTGGCTAATAGGCTATCGGGGACTCTAAAGAGGTGTTACCTTGACTATTTGTCTCGGTCTAATCGCGATCTTAATTGGCCTCGGTTTGATTTCCTACGATAGTTTGTTTAGGACGAATTAAATGTCATGTCCTCGGACTATGCTCAAACGTTTTTCGATCTGATGGGAAAGATAAGCCGCGTAACTCTGGTGATGGGCGTGGGACTGCGAGGGTTCGCCAAGTAGACGTAAAAACGAAAGGCAGAACGGGTTGGCAGTTTGCCGTAAAATCTGAATCACTTGGTGAAGCTAACAATGCAGAACGAAGCCAAAGACCTCGTGGAAGTCGAATGGCTTCTTTTTGTTTTATGTGAAATGACAATTCTTCTCGACATTTCCTGAGTAACCGCCCCAAATTTAGTGGCTTTTCTTAAAGAGAGCAAAAAACAAAGCGTGGTTAATTCTGGCCGATGCTTAAATTGCTTCGCGTTGGGTCACGTTGCGCGTAAGTGTCAGTTTGATTCTAAATGCTCTCTTTGTCTCCGTAATAGCGCCCATAAACATGCTAGCGCTTTACATGAGATATTTGTAAGATCGAAATCTACTGACTTCGGGGCCGCTGCTGAGGGGATCGATTGTGGCACGGCGGGAACAGAAGGAGAGCTTGAAAATTCTCTAAACTCCAAAAAGCTATTGGTAAGAAAGTTAAGACCTGGTTTCAATGGAGTTCTGCTGCAAACTAGTGCTGCCTAAGTTGTTAACCCCCAGACAGGCAAGTCCACGCTAGGATACGCGCAACACGACACGGGCTCTCAAGCCACTTTGATTTCGGAACGCCTAAAAACTGAACTTGGGCCAGGAGTTAAACGTGAACCTGTAGTGATTCGCACGCTGGCTGATCAAACTACAAAAAGCTGTGGTCTTACAGACTTTAACCTGCAATCCCTTTCTGATATTGAAGTTTATCACATAAATAACGCGTTAGTTGTGCCGGACTTTGCGGAAGAGAAGGATTGCCTTCCCCATGCCGTAGAGGTGAGGCACCTTTAACGCTTTAAAGGCGTCGATATTCCGACAATTCCTCAGCGTGATAAAATTGACATCTTGATAAAGCAAACTAATAAAGACTTGCTTGTTGTATTAAAAGAGCGAGAGGGAATAAAACCCGAAAACCATAATTACGTGGTGACTATACTTGGGCCTATTGCCAGTGGCGGTAGAGCGAAGAGAAGTTCGGAACATTATTTCGCCCATTAGGTGGTAATTGCAAATGGAGCGACCTTTTGTGAGTGTGAACGGCTTAAAGCCGAAATTTCCGGTTTAAAAGAGTTTCTGCGTAAACAGGAGTCAGGCTGCGTTCACACTAGCGTATAACCAAGTTTCACAACCTGGTTTCATACCTGATTACGAAACTTCTAGCGTTCACATATGCGTAAAAAGTGCGTTCACACTGGTCGGTTTTCACAACCAGGAATCGCGTTTCGGCAAGTATGAACGACCATAAAGTTCAAAACCTGGGGGGTTATTACAGGATGCTCGTTAAGCGGTTTGCGAGCTCGCAAACTGCTCAGTAAATATTTTTTCCTCGCTAACGCGTTTTTCGGGATTACAGGATTTTCCGAGCTGGCGAACTCGCTCGGCAAGTAGCGAGAAAAAAAATGAGCACGTTAAGTTGCCGAGCGACTATTTCATACACAACTAGCCATGGCAGAGCGCGGTTTTTTAGGTCATAGTTTATGCACAATAGCTAGTACCTAGTTTACGACACAACTAGAGCTTCATGCAACTCCCAGGCTTGTTGTGAAATGGTGGATTCAAGTTCAATTTTATTCGTGCATGCGAATTAAGAGCCAAAGGCTCATCAAGTCGCTACTCTCTATCTCAAAAATGACATATGTCAACAGAAAAAAACAAACTTTCAAAAATAAAAAAAAACAAAACAAAAAAGAAAAATGCAAAGCATAGTCAATATACAAATATATACACATCAAACAAACCAGCCGTTAGCTCAGTTGCTAAGCGCACGCTATCGGTGCGGGAGGTCTGGGCTTCGATTACCGGGCCGGTCAAATCGGTACAGCGTCGCCAACGACTCGCCATCGTTGCGACGTTTCTTCGGAGCTGTGTTGCCCAGGCGCTAAGCCGCGGAGATGGGCCCCGCAACTCGTTACACGCTTCGGCGTAATACGAAGAGTATAATGAAGATTTGACTTACACATCAAACCAAGACTAGTAGGCTAGCAGCTGTTTACTGGCTAGCGCCTAGTCCAGTGCTAAAACTGTGCCAGTATTGCCAAGTTGGGATGGTTTTGACTTGGTTACAGGTGAGAGTGTAGGCTATGTATAGGTGTCTACAGATGAACCGGTATAGGCTTGTTGTGAGGTGCTAGACCAGCAGCTGCTGTTTGCTGGCTAGCACCTAGTCTAGTGCTAAAACTGTGCTAGTAGGCCTATCGCAAGCATGCGTTGGCTGCAGACTTAGTCGGAGCATTGGTCGGAGAGTATGAAGTGATGTATCTTCCACCAGTATCTATGTGAGGCCATGGCCAGCAACTGCTAGTCTAGCACCTGTAGCCTATGCACACAAAGCCTACGCATCTGTCGACACCATTACTGCATACACTCGTACCTATAACTAAGTTAAAACCATCCCAACTTTGTAATACTAGCACAGTTTTGGCACTAAACTAGGCGCTAGCCAGCAAACAGCAGCTGCCAGTCTAGCACCTCACAACAAACCTATACATACCGAGCAGTTAGCGAGACACTCGGCTTCACCGAGTAGCTGCTCTTTCTGCAAGCGCAACCTGAAATCTCAACTTTGCGAGCTCGTTATCTCGGCTGTCGCTCGGAGAATTTCTCCTCCGAGGAGAATTAGCGAGAGAAATCGCTCGCTAACGCATAAAATCCTGCAATAACCCCCCTGGTAGTGAAAACTGCTCAATTTCACGCGGCACGAAACCTGGTTTCACGATGCGAAAATGCGTTCGCATGTGCCAAAGTTTTCGATCCTGGTGGCTAAAACCGCTATGTGTGAACGCAGTCTTAGCCTAATTTAGATAGCCAGCGGTTGAGATTTACTAGGAGTACGGAACGTGAAAAAGTCTATCCTACACCATCCAGTACCCAGTTAGGCCTACCTGCTGAGCATTAGGCCAAAGCCTCAGTCAAATATAAAATGATATGTATTAATTGATTTGTAAAACAATGCAATAGCCTGTTCTATGTTATATTTACGGCTGTAGGCGACTGGCAACAGGCTGGCTGCCAATCAAGATGATTCTATTTAACCAGCGATGCCGGGGCGCAACCGGAAGACTGATCTTCTCTACCAGCAGGCCGAAAATCATAGAAACGTGAGAATTGATATAACAAATTATATATTATCCAAAGTCTTGGCTGTCCTGCTTAGCCAACACAACTACAGCAGAAAACATTAATCATGAACTAGACTACGGGTCGTTAAAGCCTAAGGCCTTGTCTACACTAGAGCGACGCCAAGCTAAGCGACGCGATGCGACGCGCTGCTGCCCAAAGCGTCGCTGTCTACACTATGTTTTTACTTGCGCCGCTGAGCGAGGCTTTGCGATAAAGTGACGTAGAAAGTAGCAAAATTTTTCGCGTTCGATTCGCACCCAGGTTTACAAGATGAATTAATTTCGACAAAATGACCTTTTCAGCTCATGCATCTTTTTCATCTAACTTTTATTCAAAATAAAAGCAGCAAAAAAACTTACATAATAGATCATAGGTTGAATTTGCAGTATGGTTAACACTTAACAGGATCATTTTTAAAAGTCAAAATATCCCATTCAGCTGATGTAATGAAATTTTTGCTTGTCCAATTTTGTTTAAATTTGCGAGATAAAACATATTTAAAAAACATATTATTAGCGTAGGCCTTATTACCTACAGTACGCTATGTGGTAGCCTGGCAGGTGAATGCATGAGCAGCTACAGGGCGTATTCTCGCACAAAACTGCAACCTCATAGATCAGGAGTTGGCAAACTTTTCACACGAAAAGCCACATTTAAAAAAAAATTGAAGCCGAGGGCAGTAGTGATTGGAAGAGCAAAAAAAAGTCTACACGCCCTCAGATGTCCTGTCTTCTACCGAGAATCAGTCAAGAGCATAAAAGCTTTTAATTTACGGTAGGAGTTTATATTTCTGTCTGCGGGCCGCATAAAATGGTCTAGCGGGCTGTAGTTTGCCCAGCCCTGCTCTGAACCCATTGAAGTTTCGCCTTTGTGGAATTAGTTACCGGTAGGCTTGTGAAATTGATACGTTTTTGCCAGAACTTAGCCAACATTTTATGTAGGGACGCCGAAATTATTTTTCGAGTGGGTGCTCAAAATGAATTTTACGGCTGAAATTACAGACATAACGCCACATTGTTTCGCAGTAACCCTGCAGGCACTATTTCGCAGTAAACCCGTAGGCACCGGTCATAAGATTAAGAACCGAATTCAAGTCGTATTAAATTAATCGTATTAACCTGACTAAAAAAACTCTTTTACACCAGCCAGAACCAATTTTTATGCGTAAAGCAAATTTTAGCCCTGTAAAAATCGTAACTTAGTGTGATGGTTTTGATAGTTTCGTTAAACTATTTTTCTGTCTCAGAATAATTAACGTAGATTCATGCACTCAAAGCTACTTTTTGATAAAACCTCAGCCGATTCGTCCGTGAAACTACGCAAATTCTTATCTTTCGCTATTTTTTCTCTAGATCCAGGTGCTCTAATTGTCATGTCTCGCTACCTCTCACCAAAATATTCGGGTCAACACGACTAAATTCAATGCAAAAATTTTTTGTTCAAGGGTTTTCGCCATTATTTCCTCGCAAAATTTGGATTTTCTGCAAATAGACACTAGATGCATGATCAGTAGTCTGCCTGTTAGCGGCCTCAAAAAAGCACTTGATGCAATTCTTCAGCGTTTAGAGAGAGTTTCTAGGGGCAGTTGTTAAAAGGATAGGCCTAAAAGTTTTCCATTAACAGAACTAGGTAATGTGTAGGCTGAAGTAAAAATAAAACTTAGCAACGGTACACATCAAAAGCACATCTAAAAAAAAAAATAACACAAACGCTATGGTGAGAAGCACATAATTTATTCAGGTCGACAGTACGGTAGTAGTTTTTCAATATAACACAGCACATCATTTAAACTTACATCGGCATCTTGTTATGGACATAAAAATACGTATGTTGCAATAAATATCTGTAGAACAGATTACATCTGAATAAAATCACTGTAAAATCGTGAAGCCACTACAGCCTGTTTCGCTGTTGTCGGCTCTTCCGGGGGCATAATGTATCTCATTCAAAGAGAAGATGCTTTACGGTTTTTATTCAAATACAATACAAGCTCTAACTAGCCATAGTTATTGAGCACTCTGCCAGAGAAGATTGAGCCCTACTCAGACTTGTAGAGCAGATTAAAGCAAATTGTTGAAAATAAAATATCTTTTTTGTTATGTTCGTGATCACAATTTTGGCTCGAATTGTATCAAAGCATTTTAGCAAAATTTGGAATTAAACGCTTGAACAATTGTAGGCTACATCTATGCAACGCTTAAATGGTAAACATTGGACAACACTGCAGAATAAACATTTTACATCCAAAATAATGATCTTATTACGTTCACGATAGGTATAAAGTATTGTTTATGACTTGCAGAGCAGATTAAAGCAAATCTGTTGAGTCGGTTTGTCGAAAACGCAGCTCTGGAATCTGCAGCACAAGAACTTATCCTGCAAGCTCACATGATGGTGAATGAGAAACATTTCAACGCTTTGCATCTGAAAATAAAAATCCAAATTGTAGTTCAATGTTTGATAAGAAACCAAAACCGTTGTTTTATTTATTTAGTCGCATTTTTATCCTCCTATCACGAAAAAGCTGCTGAGCGCTGTACTAGCTTGCTTTGGAGTTGTCGGCCATATATACAAGTGCTTTTCCCCACAGCAAAACAAGCTCGCTTTGGAGTTGCCGGCCATATGTCTATCACACCAAGATGAAGGAATCCCGTTATGTGCCTTTCCAACAGCTAAACAAGCGAACTAGCCATCTTGCTCCACACTGTCCAGCAGGGAAGCTGCAAATACAAATTCTTATGTCATCGGTTCGACTCGACTCGGAATCGAACCCCGAGTCCACCGAACAAGAACCAGACGCTCTATCCCACTTGGCCATCTGATCGGTATAAACACCGTAACACTTTAAAATAAAATAAACTTGTAGGTCAATTGTAATATCACAACACAATAATCAGCAGAGCAACCAACAGTGAAAAATACTGACTTGTAAAAAATGCCTTTAATGTCTTGTTGTTCATAAATGATTTCCATTTCGCTTTCAAAACTGGACATAAACAATGCCAAGGTGATAAGGGTTATAAAAGACTTCAGCACCTAAATAAAACAGTGTTAGCTAACAATACTAGTAGCACAGTAACACTACAGGTCTTAATCCTGCATAGTGCATATGACTAACACCGGCAGGCAACCTATAGCAAACATGCCACTTTACGATAGTAAGGAAAGCTGAAAACGTAAAAATTGTTCACAGTGTGAAAATGATGAACTATAATAGCTTATATTCAGAACAGTGACCAAAACTTTAGTTTACAAAAAAGCTGCATTATATTGACTTTGTTAAATATTTTTCTCAATTATCACATTAAAACAGTGTGCTTGTGCGTCATAATTCACATTTTAGCAAAGAAAATCTTGTATAAGCTTTATCTTTTGCAAGATTTTTACACAATTCACTATCGCATAAAAGCAATATTGCGCACAATTCACTACTTCAACCCAACAAAAAAACTGCAACCACCTTTCCAGTGCCGAAACTAGCGCCCCTTGAACTCCCCAACCGGGGGGAGGGGGCGCACAAAAAGGGGGCCCAAGTAAATAGCTAGTACGTAGTACTATTAACTCAACGTATGATAAAGGTTTCTCAAATAGGCCTATTCTAAGATTCAATATATTTTTTGTCTTAACTCGCGCAATGTGGGCCCCCCATACCATATTTATGCTTTTGGCCATGGGGGGGGGCTGCAAATTTTTTGAAAAATAGCAGTCCAAAACTAGCAAACAAACGTTTAGTGACATACCAAGGGCCCCTCATCCTCATGCGAAAAGCGCAAAAATAAGCCTTGAAAACGTTTTTTCTTCGCATTGGTAGCGAAATGTTAGAGTATAGGGTTTGCTTGCAGCATTATATTAGTGGGTTTGGAAGGGACCTAGTAAAACAGACCACTAAACCTTGCTAAAACTGAGGAATTTTAAAGGCTCAAAACGCACAAAAATCCTCCAAAATTAAGTCAAATTCCGCAAAATTTTCTGGGGGGACATGCCCCCAGACTTACCTAGCTTGGCATCGCCCCATCGGGGCTCGCTCTTTTGTATCACCATCCAAGAAAAAATTTTTAGGGGGCCCCGAAAGATGATTTTGGGGGGGGGGCGCATTGCCTAGTTTTGGCCCTGCCTTTTTCTCCCCACTAAAGTAATTAGTATTATACTGGGGGCAAACAATCTGAGCTTATGGCACAATAAATCACGAAATAAAATGCAGCAATCCAATCACTACTGAATGCATAACCAACTAACTAGGCAATGATTTATAAAAAAATGAACTGTTTGAAGTTAAGGCTTCTTTGACAAAGTAAAATCAACCCTTCAAAACCAATCACTAACAATTCTTGTGCCATCATATCAGACACTAATGTGAGCAGCAGAATTTTATGCAACTCATTATACAGTGACTATTCACAATATACCATACATGCAAAGTACTACTTTTTGTTGCAAAAATTTTTATATGTGATAGTTCAGCAAAACTTTGTGTAGTGCAAAAACAACTCTTGCCTTACTTTTGAAATTGATTAAGCGGATAGAAAAGTCTTCAATCTTCGACTGCACTCATTACTATCACTGAGCAGAATATATTGCATTCATCACAATCCATAAACCAAAATTGCATATTTTAACAGCAAACCATTTAAATAAAATTGGATTTAAATAAGCCGACAAAATATTAGTGTTATGATCTGCAAAAATTATAACATAAAAATTATATGTATTTTTCTAAAGTAAGATATTATGTGTGTATTCAGTAAACCAATTATTACCACCAGTAACACAGTAACATACTACCGGTAGGCCCATATTAACTAGTCAATATAGTTTTACAATACAAAGCTCATACCGGTTACCGGTATGTGGTGGAAATAAACTTATCTGCACAAAACTTTATCATAGCAGCAGACACATCCTGTATAGACAACACAATACCAGCAAATCATGCATCTTATAAAAATATTGATTGCATAAAATAATACCTTAATGTAGGCTCTATCAGAAAAAACAGCTGGTGACCGCTGCTGTAAATTTTGTCACAGAAGTTGAAACAATATGGTGTGTTTTGCATAGCATCATTATGGGCTTCCACTTTCACTACCGGTATTGCACTGTAGTCAGTTTTTAAAATATCTACTACAGCTAGCAGGCTAGTATGCTGTATGATTAATGTTTAGTTAGTCATTAAATTGTGCACCAGATAATTACCTAATAATTGATAAAAGAGTGGTGAAAAGATGCAGTATTTTTACACAGTACATCTGAAGCAGTGAAATCCATATATTTTTAGTGTAGTCTATATTACCGGTATGCGTCTCGATAATTACACACTGTTCTGTGTAATTACACACTGTTCTGTGTAATTACCATATAATTTATAACTGAAAACTTACTTCATTAGAGACCAGCAGAATCATGAAAATAAACAATTTCAGTCCAGACCTTCTTTGAGCTAGAAATGCAGCTTTCATTTATTTAACTTTTCATAACCGGAAAGTACCGCACCTAACCAGAAAATGATTGCTGGATTGATAAACTACTGGTACCGGTACCTCCGAATTACTAAAGACTTATTATGGCTAGCATAATACGGTAATACTTCAAAAATCTAGCAGCCTGTTGATAATAAAACATCCGATTTGACCTCAGCAAAACATTTTAGAAAATGGTGCACTGTGCAAGTGCAGTTAGCTGAGAATCCGAGATACACACCAGCAACCTACCCATTACCAGCAGTCTAGACTGGCTGACTGATAAAATCTCATAGTAGCCTTGACCAGGCTAGACTTTTAGTGGTAGTCTACTTTCTCACACTTTCTAGTAACTAAGTTTACAACTGATGGCAAGAAACTGCAGTTTGGGGGACTGTGTTCAAAAAGTTATCGCTGCTAACACTTTATTTCTTTCTAAATATTTTCTAACAATCATGTCACCAAAGAACAAGTTAATATTTTGTCAAAATTAGTTTTACAAAGCTTTTATACATCTCACAAAAACATTTTGTCTTACCCTGTGACGCTAGCCTATAGGAGACCTGAAAAAAATGGAGCACGGTGGAGCAACATTCTTGCGCTACTTGCTCCACGAATCGATACGAAGCAATACCAAGCTCCACGAAGCATCAGCTCCACCATGCTCCACGGGGCGATGCGATGCGCGACGCAGCTTCATTGCGTCATAATGAAACAACTAAAAGTTGGCGCATGGCGACGCTTCGTGTCGCTCTAGTGTAGACAAGGCCTAATGTACATCGCCTACAAATAGAAACAAAGCACCAAAAGTCTGATAGCAAAATCTACACTGCTAACTGCTAGGCGAAATATACCTTAAGCCACTAAATGAAATTTAGGCTACAAACAACTAAGCCAAACTAACAAACAACAGCTAACTGGCCTGATCAACATACAGCAATCGCAAGCATTACGCCAAAATATCCAGACGCCAAAATATGGTAATCGGTCAAAACATTAAGAATAAGTTTAAGATAACGTCGGGGACAAGCAGGACGGCGAACGACTACAGTCCCCCCAAAAATCTTCGTGAACAAGAACACGAAATATTTTCAACAAATGCTTCGTTCGGCGCAGGCTAAACAAAAAACAAGATATAAGCACCAAAAAATGTTCGTGCGTCTCAAATAGTTTTAAAGTTTCAGTCTCGAATAATATCTGTTTGTGCACGTGTCGAACTAACCAAGTGTGTACGTTCCCCTGGACAGCGGGGAGAATCCACATGCGGTCATGCATAAAAAACGTCTCAGTGCGTTGAGGAACGCAGTGGTTTTCAACGATTCAACCAGCTCGACTCGCACGGCTGAGGTAGCATTGCACACAAATAAACATATCCAACGCTTTTCTGTGCTTCTATCTCTTTTCACGTCGTAAGATCCAGCATAATCGATGGAGACAGATGAGAAAACAGGTTGCCTGGGCGTGATCCTGTATTCCGGTAGGGGCGCCATAAGCTGACACGCTCTCTTCTTTCTCAACAGCTTACAACTGAAACAATCAGCCAAATAGTGGCGAACTGCGGCTATTCCTCCGATAGGATACAGGCCGGCGTCATTCTGGAGAGAAGCCAACACAGTTTCCACAGCTCGGTGTGCAAGCTTGTTATGATGCGCGATAATAAACATTTCAGTTATCTTGTGGCGTTTGGGAAGGAAAGCTGGATGAGCTTCCTCGTATGATAACTCATTGCATTCGGTCAATCGTCCCCCCATACGCAATATTCCATATTGGTCCAGAAAAGGGACAAACTTAGTAATAGAAAACATCCATCGTTCACGCTTAGAGATGGGAAACAACTTCACGGCGTACTCATACGTGACTCCAGACTGCATCTTGTCAACTACGCAGCCAAATGATTGACGTTGTGCTGCGCGCACGAGCGTTAAGCTGGCTTGGTGGGGGTCAAGATCAGTGGCAGCTTCTTGATAATTCCGGAGGTGGCTCTTCCACTTTTGAATACACTTAAAAACGGCGGTAACCACCTGAACCACCTTTTCTAAACTTCTAGTGCGGTCCAGCGTATGCCCCAAGAATCCACCATTATCCTGATCGACTAAATCCAACCCGAGGCTATAAGTGCAAGCAGTCATCGGTCTCTGCGGTTTGTCCAAGCTGCAAAAACTGTCGACGATATTAGGCACAAGGTTTGGCGAGCTCAAAAAAGCTGGACCCTTCAGCCAGGTATTCCATTTCTCTAACTGATCCATGTGGCAACCCCTGGTGGCGATATCAGCAGTGTTTTGATCAGTTGCCACGCATGCAGGAATTACTCCATTGCCATTTTTCAAGATCGAGTCTACCCTGTTGCGCTCAAACACACGTAGCTCCAAAGACTTTGAGGAACACCAATTGATCACTGTACGGCTGTCTGACCACATTTTGCACCGTGCAATGGGCAAGCTGGTAGAATCCAAGCACTCCTTAAGCAAACGAGCTCCCATATCCATAGCTATGAGCTCCTTGCGAGGGATGGACTGGCGTCTCACTTCGTCTTGAGTGAGAAGCGTGGATTTTGAAGTAACCATCGCAACATGACAAGTTTGCTCTGTACAGGCCCGTAAGTAGACAACGGCTGCAGCCACTTCCTTGCTACTATCTGCAAACGTGTGTAATTCGTAGGAACTTTCTTTCAAGGGATGCGATGGGATACGGCAACGTGGAATTGCTAATTCATCGATCGTTTTCAATCCTTGGAAAATTTTCTTCCACTTGGTTTCTAGGTCAGCAGGAATAACTTCATCCCAATCGGCTACCTGACGCACAATTTGATAGCAACAAAGTTTCATTTTAACGAACGATGGGGCCCACCAGTTAAGTGGATCAAAAAATCGTTGGTTTGCACTGACGATCTGGCGTTTAGTAAGTCTCTCATTCTCAGGGAAATTAAGCTCAGGCTTCTTGAGGTGCAAGCAGTCGGTTTCTGTGTTCCAAATAAACCCAAGAATTTGCTGCATACGTCCATCATGGGAGCCCAAATCTTTTCCTTGAATGTCGCGTACTGTAGGTGCGAGGTCTTCAGAATCAACTTCAGCTAATATATCCGTTGAATTGGAACTCCATTTAGTCAGTCTAAACCTTGTTGAGCCTAAAAGTTTAGCCACTTCCCTAACCGCACGTTGGCCTTCTTGAATTTCATTCGCTCCAGTGATCAGATCATCGACGTACATGTCTTGTGTAACCATTTGAGTAACATCTTTGCCGACGCTAGGAATATTCCTCTGTGCAGTGTACTGCATTGCAAATCCAGCCATACTTGGGACACAGCGCAGGCCATAAGGGGCAACTTGAAACTTGAAGGCTTTTATTTTTCCCTGCATATTTGGTTCATCAAACCAGAGTATGCGTAACATATCCTGATCGCCTGGATGGACACGAATTTGGAAGAACATATTTCAAATATCAGCTGCAATACCATATCGCTTTTCCCCAAACCGTATCAGTATTGACTGAAGAGATTGCATAAAAATAGGGCCTCGTGCAAGTAACTGATTCAAGGATACACCTTGGTTCTGCCAAGCAGCATCATACACTACTCGAAATTTAGCTTGGGAAGTGTGAAAATGGGGGATGTAATACTTGGGCAGAGCGTCCTTGTTGTCTTCGTCATGAATGGGAGTGACGTGACCTTCATTGATAGCTTTCTCTAATTTCTCACAATATTTTTTCATTGCATCTGGTTGCGACTGCAGTCTTTTGCGCAGCTTCAACAAAACAGTTTTGGCTTGTGCATAATTCTCAGGCATTGTAGCCTTATCACTGATCCAAGGTAGCTTAAACTGCAAGTGTCGCTCTCCATTTTCGAGTTCCACTTCTTCTACGTGTAGTTGGTACTGTTGTAGTACTTTCTCATCACTAATGCTCATAGCAAGTTCGTCATCTTCAGGAGAACACTCCAACGGATTTTCTTCTAGTTTTTTCAAGCTTTCTTGTCGCTCTTCCGTGAGGAGCAATCCGCGAATTACTTTGGTTGCCAAAAAAGGAAGGTCAAGCATGGTGGGCGAGATATTCTCCTGTTTTCCATCGATTTGAGTCGAAAGTGGGTATAACTTCTTCACTTCTTCATGTGAAGTGACTAGAGCAGGTTGGATTGACTGAAGCTGAAACTGATTAACAGAGCTGTCGTGAACTTCTAAACTTAGCCACAGTTTTCCAAATCCAATAGCTATGGCGTCTTCATAACCAAGAGGTAGACTAGAATTTTCAGCTAATCGAGTAGGAGTAAGGAAGCACAGCCAAACTAAATCGCTACCCACTATCAGGTCTACTCTTTGTGGCATATTCACAACATCAGGTAGGTATGAAACAAAAGGGAGAGGCTGATCCACAAAGCTGAGCTTGCCCAAATTAGTAAAGTTGTCACCAGCGGTCTTTAACTCTAAGTGATGAAGTCATTACATTATATCGCTCAGTTGGACCATTAAACATTTTAAACTCTCTCACCTCATCTGGGCTCCATTCACCAAACGCCATCTCTGCCAAGTTCCTTGAGCCAAGTGTATGAGTCGCTCCTGTATCAATGGCAGCAAAGAAATTAACTTCTCCACAGATGTTGCGTTTCTTGTCACGGCGTACGGCAGTAAGAGTCATCAAGGCAATTTGAGGTGAATGCGGATAACTGAACGCAACACATCCACCAACAGTAGATTTCTTTACAGGCTGTTCGTGCTTGAGAGCAGGCTTCTTGTCATTTGCTACCTTTTCAGTGGTTGAGTTTGTTCGTTGATACAATCTCTTTTTATGCAGCAAGAAGTGATGACGAGAATTGCACCGGTCACAGCCACTTTTACTGTTGCAATCTTGAGACTTATGGTCTATACTCACACAATTGAAACAAAGACCAAATTCTTTAGCTACGTCCCATCGTTGCAAGACATTAAGTTCTTTGAATTTTCTTCAGCAACACAGCTGATGTGTCATGGATTCAGGATGTAGACAACATTTCTTTGAAGGGGCTTCTGCGGTTTCTTTCTGATGGCTAGTCCGGTTTTCTAAAGTGGCAATCTTGTGGGATTGATACCGATTAGTCCTTGTGGCAGGTTTCTGTCGCTGCTGTGTGACTGGGCTATGCCCAGCAAAGAAAGTGATTTCCATCTTTGTCATAGAATTAACATACTCAATTTCATGATCTATGAAGGTCAAGAACTCTTCATATGTCCAATGCCTAGGTGGGCACTGTCCTTCAAGCTTGGATTTTAATTTGTCGTTCAGTGACATATATAAACTTCCAAGAAATTGTGGTTTTTGCAAATTCGACTTTTTGTTGAGAGACAACAATATCTCTCGCAGAGTTCTTAAATCAGCACGAAATTCTAACAGGGTTTGCCGAATTTGACTTATCGATCCTTCTGGTCGATGCACCAGCTTTAAGGCATTCTCAATCGACACTTCTTCCCTGCCATAAGCCTCCTCAAGAGTATCCCAAACCATATCACAAGCGTGTCCAGGATCCATCACGGAAAAGGCGCTTCTGATGAATCTTTTAGCTTGTCCAACAATGGCAGATTCTATCCATCTAAGTAGAATATCAGGTCTGGTAGGTCTGAGTTGCTGATATCTCAATATCAGTCTATGCCTAAATGCTGGATATTCAAAGATATTTCCTGAAAATTGTAATCCTTCTTGTGATTTCTCTGAGATGAGGTTGTTTAAGTACAACTGCGTTTCAAAAGGAGAATTCAAAGCGTAGCTCTCCCTAACTCATGGAGGCAATGTGCGTTGTTGGGTAGAACCAAATGGAAGGCGGTGAGGCTCCTGGTCTGGAGACCTTGAACATACTTGTTGTGAATCATATGACTTGTAATTTTGTTGATGACTGTTAGTCGAAAATCTTAATCTCTTAGTAGAGGTAATTTGTGAAGGTTTCTCAAGTTTTGCTCTTCCAGTGGCTTGACAAGGGTCAGCAGCTTGTCGGCTGGAAGACGCCAACTGGTCACAATGGTTGTCAGTATAGATACCAGTGAAATGAATTGGAGCAGGCAGTAACTGATAGCTAGTTGTAGGAATTGCTTCAGCCAACTTGGGCTTAAGTAGATTTGCAGAAGACACCTGAAGGTTTTTATAAGAATGCAATACGTAATTAAGATCAGAGGCTTCCATGATACTGTCTGCATCTTCTACAAAACTCTTACACACATCCAATTCAGCTTGCTTCTTTCTTAAAGCCAGTTCATTCCTTTTACCGTGCAGTTCCTGCTCAACTATTCTGTGTTTCAAGTCCAACTCCTTCTCTTCCAAAGTAAGCTCCATCTCTTTCTTTTCCTTCTTTAGCAATGTGTTCTCCATGCGTAAATCTTGAATGATGGCCAAGGAGTGAGCAGAAACTGCTGAAGTGTGGGAAGAGTGAGATGTGAGACATGAGGCAGTCGAACGCTCTTCAGGAGGTTTTAATGCTCTTTCCAGGTAGCACTTTAACTTCTTTTCTTCATCAGGATAGTGAGTAACCAAGTCCTGTATAGAATCTCAAGCCAGTGAACCAGAATTCTGCTCAAGCCACTGATGCAAGGCAGTTGCATAAACATCAAATGCTTTTTGGCCATAATCATAAATAGACCACAATACACTTTGATCTACTTGCTAAATGATAGGCTGTACTCCCTCATAGTTGAGGTAATAATGTGCAGTTCTAGAGCATAGCGCTTCAAAGATCGATGACTTTGGAAACGGTCTGATTTGGGGTTGTCAACCCAAGCAAGACGAATGTCATCAAATTCCAAAAGATCTGACATTGTCTATAGTCTAGTAAAATCAGTGCGGACTCAACAGCTGAGGTCTAGCCTAACCAGTCAAACAAAATCCACTAGGCAATCAAAGCAGGCAGGAAAAATCCTGGACTTGTCTTCTTATTCAATAAGACAGTAGGCTTTAATGTCGGCGACTGGCAACAGGCTGGCTGCCAATCAAGATGATTCTATTTAACCAGCGATGCCGGGGCGCAACCGGAAGACTGATCTTCTCTACCAGCAGGCCGAAAATCATAGAAACGTGAGAATTGATATAACAAATTTTGTATTATCCAAAGTCTTGGCTGTCCTGCTTAGCCAACACAACTACAGCAGAAAACATTAATCATGAACTAGACTACGGGTCGTTAAAGCCTAATGTACATCGCCTACAAATAGAAACAAAGCACCAAAAGTCTGATAGCAAAATCTACACTGCTAACTGCTAGGCGAAATATACCTTAAGCCACTAAATGAAATTTAGGCTACAAACAACTAAGCCAAACTAACAAACAACAGCTAACTGGCTTGATCAACATACAGCAATCGCAAGCATTACGCCAAAATATCCAGACGCCAAAATATGGTAACCGGTCAAAACATTAAGAATAAGTTTAAGATAACGTCGGGGACAAGCAGGACGGCGAACGACTACAACGGCATAGCATCAACTAGTCAAATTGCTCCTAAGCGGTAGGCTAAACTCTGACTCTACAATAAACAACAAGTTAATCATTCACATTCCACCACAAACCACACATTTCAATCCCGAGAACAGCCAGCATTGTCTTTCACGAATCACGATCATGACATAAAAGTGTTTCCAAACTATTTTCTAAATTGGAAAAAAGATAATGCACTACTTTCTGATTTACAAAATCAGAAAAATAAATAGGAAAAAAGTTTATTTAGTACCAGTAGCCTATATTGGAAAAATAAATAAGAATAAAGTTTCTTATTTATTAAATAGGAAAAATAAATAAGAAAAACTTTTCTTATTTACTAAATCAGAAAACAAAAATTTCTTATTTAGTAAATCAGAAAAATATGTAAAGCAAAAGTTTCTTATTTGGTAAATTGGAAAAACAAACAGGAAAAGAAGTTTTCTTATTTAGGAAATCGAAAATATCAATGGGACGGAAGTTTCTTATTTAGTAAATCAGAAAAATTGATGAGATCAAAGTTTCTTATTTAGTAAACAGCATTTCTAATTTAGAAAAATTTCTGATTTGCCTAAATCGGAAAAAGTGATCTTGAAATAAGCCAAAAAACAAGTTGAAAATTTGCAAACAATTTTTTTCCAAACGGCGCCTCGTACAACGCGTTTTGCTTAGTGGCTACAGCAAACCAAAAGAATGTAGAAATCCTCATAACTAAATTCCAAAAAACTTATGCAAAATTTATATTGTTAGTGAATATTTTGTCGTTTAACTTCACCAAAGTGCTTGAGGTTTAAACCAGAAACTTACACCGAAGTACAGTAATATTGAGCAATTGCGCCACACAATTGCAATATAAGATACCGGCACTAGAGTATATTTTGAACCAAATACCGTGTAACATTATTGAAGTGTATTGTGGTGTATCAGGCTCACAATTTCATCCTCTTATTGCCTAGCAATAAGTGCAAACCCCAAAAACGCTGATAAGTTGTGGTTGAATTGCGCAGGGAACTTCACAAAACGCCTGTTTTGTTATACTAGAACGCAAGAAATTTTCAGAAAACTCAAAATGGCTTGTTTGGAATGTCAAATAAATTGCTTTGCTTCCGAAATCTCTTCGTCGATAAATGGATTATTAAAAATGAATGACGGAAAGACTTCCAAGCGATACTATACCAATTATGTCGATCGTTCGTGGTTGTTAAGAGCTGAGCAATTAATTGCATCGAGTTCATAATAGACATTTAGCGCATAACGACCTCGGTTTTTCCTAATCCAGTAAAATGCTTTTTAACTGCCTGTCTTTAGTAAATCATTTGCTAAATGGTAATCCGATGACTTTGCTGCCGGGTTCACAGTTTATAGTAGTTTTTACGTATCAAATCAAAGATTACGAAGAAACGAAAAAAGCCATCTACGTTTTTCGAGATAATTTCATGATCATAAATAGGCATAAGAATAAGCAAAGAGTTACATGACTGGCAGAGCTAATTGTGCTGTTGCTACCATACAGTAGCTGCATTGAGATCTTTTTCAAGTAACATCCGACGTATAGGCTAAGCTTGGTAGTGACAGCGAGAACGAACGTTGTTTTCACATTAATACAATTTTGTTCTGAAAAAACCGAAAACGTTTTAACAATGCAGTTTAACACGGCAACTCCTGATAACGTTTCAATCGATGATCGCTTTGATGACGAACAAGCAATTCCTTCCCAATCTCTGGAAATTACAACAGCACTGTGAGTGATTAATAATCTTTATTACACTAGCGATATTACGCCGAAGCGTGTAACAAGTGGCAAGGCCCAACTTGGCACTTTAGCCCTGGACAATGCAGAAACGTCGCAGCAATGACGAACGATTAGCGACAGTATCCAATTTGACCGGCCCGGGAATCGAACCCAAAATCTCCTGCGCCGATAGCGATGTGCAATGTTTTTAAGCACTACGCCAATCGACACGAAGTGATTATAACGCTAAACCAATCGCATTGCAACATCAGGTCTGAGGTTCGATTGCTGAGCTGGTCAAATTAGACGCAATATCGCCAATGGCTCGCTATCGCCGTCACCCTTTTTCGTTGCTGGGTTGTCCAGGCACCTTCACGATTCTTTAACAACGCTGCGTTCGACTTGACCAATTTACGGCTAGCTGTTTGGGCTTTTAAATACGAGACTTAATTTAAGGCGGAATAAAATAAGATGAAACACCTTGGTTTTGAAACAACGAAACAGGTTTCAATTTCTAAAGTACTGCATTCACAAAATAAAAATCAAATTTTGAGGAATAGGCCTTTATGAAATTCAAGTAAATTGCATACAGTAGCCTATATTCGTGAGCTCGTCAAAAGTCTTATTTCATTCAAAGGTGCCAAAGTAATATACTAGGTTTATATACCGTACAGCAGGGGTGGGCAAACTTTTCCTGCGAAGGGCCGCATTTGAAAAAAATGTTGCAGCCGCGAGCCGCACACTCTCATTACGAAAAGGAAGTCCACTCGGTGTGGAATAAACATATATTCATATTAAACACAATTTTTGTATATTTCACACTCAGGAGGTTCGTCTACAGCTATTTGGATTTCGAGCTGTTTCCAATTACCGTATTTTTCGGAGCATGGGGTGTACCTGAATATAAGGTGCAGTATCAATAACCGTGTTCTCACGCGTTTATTTTCATAAATAAGGGTCTCCGGACCACGAGGTGTAAAAACTCAACGCATTTTCCTTGTGTCGTGATGATCAAACACCGGACCAAACAGCGCGTGTAAACCGTACGTTGCAATCAAAGCTGGATGTCGCGAGACGTGTCTCGGTCTCGAGACACGTTTATAAGTGTCTTGGTCTTGTCTCAGTCTCGCTATGCCAATGTCTCGTCTCGGTCTCGGACGTGGAAAGTCTCGAAAAATGGTCATGTCTCCATCGATTCTCGCCTCGGGTCTCGTAACTTTAAAGTCTCTTCTCGACTTTAACAGAAAAAGTCTCGTCTCGTTTCGGGTCTCGAAGCTATTATGCCTCGTTTCAGTAGATTGAGTCTTCGTTCCCGCTCTGGTTGCAATTTATGCGCGACGCACGTGTTCTTTTACGCATTGCACGTGAAGACAAAAACATACTCGTGAAGAGCAACGAACAGGAGTAGCTAGGCAGTTGAAAACATGAGGCACAGTTTTTTTGCGACTGATTCGCTGACCGCAAGAAGGAGTAGAAGTGGCTACTAATGTGTAGGTCGTGCCTATTGCAAAAAAAATTGTTAAAAACTCGGTGATAAAGCGCAACGTAATCCACACATTCTGCAAGTGCCGGCGGGTCGCATGCGGCTTGCGGACCGTTGTTTGGCCAGCCCTGTCGTACAGTATACAACATCTGCTCTTCATCCAATCTAGAATCGTTGCTGTTCGGTCGCGAAGATTTTTTGATACCAGATGACAAAAAACATAATATCAGAAATTAACTTGAAAAGCTTGTGAGCAAGGTAATGTGAAGAATCAGTTCTTCGTTTAAAAAGTATTGAACACGCGACGTTTAGTTGGTTAATCAAGAAGTTGCGATGATCCTAGCAATCAACACGTTTATTCTAGGGCTGAAAGTTCGTGGAGTTATGACAAAACGGGAGCGGTGATCTTGGCTGGACTTGTCTTGCCGCTGGGTGTGTTTTTTCGGTTTTTGCCAATGGAGTGACAATTTATGTCATTTACAAGTCATCACGTTTGAAGTAAGTACAGTAACATGACAGAGATTATTTAATCAAAGAAATCTAAGCCCATACTAAAATTGATAAAATCTTTATAAAGTTACCTGAAACATGGTTAACACTGGAAAGACTGAAATTTTGATTTACCTTTAACGACGGAGGGTGTCATTTTGATACCCTTGTAGTTTGAAGTCCATAATTCAGCTATTCTTTTATTTTTTTTTAGCATAACAGCACAAACAGGTCAAACTTGGAGAAACAATTAACTGATTAGCGAAACAAGCGATGTATAATGGCAATAAGAGGCTCGATACTTTTAGAACCGCAATACGCGAATAGTGGTAGTTCCATTGCAGGCTGTTGCACACTCACTGTGTGTCCTGGCAGTGAAGTTTCCACAAACGGATTTTTTGCATTTATTGCGTATGCCAGCAGAACGGTTCATTTTGCACAGTTGTCTTTGACTAGGCAGTTTCGTGTTGGAGGATATGGAGGTTGTTGGAAGTTTCGATCTGCACCAGCATCACCTTTTTTGATTGACATACTAGAATTCTTCACGAAAGGCATGCCAGGTTCTTCCGCCAAGTAATGCAAAAAATGCCCTCTTGAAATTTTTGTGCCATTGATTTTCTTGAAATTTGTATGCCTTTTTATGCCAATGTATGCCTTTTTATGCCATATCTTCAGGTATGTCACGCAGAGTAGACAAAAACTTTGCAACTCATCCTTCTTTTAGAGCCATTTACTAAGCAAGAGCCTGCACAGGGAATAAATGCTTCTGGCTAACCAAACTTATCAACAGTTCATTTTCGACATAAAACAATGAAGCTGTTATTGAAGCGACGTCATAGACAATTGCATAGCAAAATGATTTGACAATTTGTGAAAACTGCACAATGGGTGTCAAAATGACACCTTCCGTCGTGCGAGGTAAATTACGAAAATTAGGCCACGTTTGGTTGTCCACGCAAAAATTGACTACAGTACCACGTCAAGCTCATTAAAGGATTAAAAGTCACAAAAGGAATCGGTTCAACAGGAATCGGATTTAAATTAGCAACATTTTATTTTTCAAAAGGTGTCAAAATGACACCCTCCGTCTTTCTAGTGTTAACTTATTAAATTTCTGAGATAGCTTTAGCTTGATCTTATTTACTTTCATGAAAGGGCTTGAAATACAATATTGTAAAGTGATTCGTGTGCGTAGAAATGTTTACAAAAGTTTTGCGCAGTCATATTTACAAAAGCTGTTGTTTCTCTTTCTCTCTCTCTCTCTGAAGTAGGCCTATTATAGGATAAAGATATGTAAGATATGGAATAGCAACGTCTTTTTTATTTCTTTTTTAACGTATGCAGTTCAAGTATAATTGCTAAACGTACAGCTGACTTAAACCTACCAACTTTTTTTTTTCAATGTTTCCTGCCTGTGCTTTCTTTTGCGTTATTGTAAAATAAATCTTGATTTGATAGCCAAATCACTTTAACCCGCCAGTCCTAGAATCAGCAGTGACGTTGCTATTAGCTTACATGGTCTAACCGTCTGATTGACTCATGTCAGACTCCGGTCCAGAGATGGAAACCGGTCAGGTCACCGGTCGGGTCGAGATTCTTCGACCGGCAGGTCAAGCCGGTCAAAAAAACGGTCAAGTTCTCTTTTCTTGCAACTAAAATACACCTAAACACCAACCGAAATACACATATCGACATGTGTTTTTTAAATAGTTTATAAAAAACGGCATTAACAAATCACAACTTCTAAAAACAAAATTTACTTTCATTCAAATACTCTTTTTATTAGATGAAAATTTTGCGTGTTCAAAACATCTAGTGACAAAGTTAATGAAAACTACAGTTTGTCATTAGGGTTATTAAACACTGAACATAAACCTTCAGTAAAAAAAAAACGGTCGACCGGGCTGGTCAGTGACCGGTCAACCGGCGTAGATTTTGAATTTTACAGGTTGGGTCGGGTCGAGAAAATCCTGGCCGGTTCCATCTCTGCTCCGGTCACTCGTTGGAAATTAACTGATCGAAAATACCGAACTCGTCGAGCTATTTACCCATACTTGGGGCTCTAACAGATTCTATTGATCTGGATTATTTCCATTGCAAATAATGATCTGCAGTATGATCCGTGGTGGGCACGTTACTTTTAAAAAAGGAGTAGTTACAAACTTAAAAAAGTAACTCGATACAGTTATTATCGTGCATGCTGCAAAAATCTATTACTACTTGCAGGGTACTAACTTTGCTTCTTAAGTTTTCGCGTGTTAAGTTTCCGTCAGGGGCGGATTAACCGCAAGTGGGGCCCTGGAATAATTCAATCACGAGGCTTTCTTTTTTAAGACCAGCGAAAAATAGTAAGATACAACGATGCCAACAATGAAACGATAGAGCAACCAGAAAAGAAAAGCAAATGCCAACCGATATCGAGTTTAAAAAGTAGCATACTCGCGTTCAGTGCGCTGTATTCATTAGCTTCCTGCGTTTGCACTTAGCCTATAACTACGGAAAATGTATTAACACTATAGATAATAAATACAGACTATACTGTATTCAAAAAATCAACTCATGAATATTACTTTTTCGAAAACTTTGCTGTTATGAAAAGATCAGACGGCTGAGAGCGTAGAGCGTCTGCTTCTGTAGCAGTAAATTCGGATGTGATTTCAAGTAGGGTCAACCAATGATTTCAAAATTGGTATTTACAGTTTACCTACTTGACGCGCAACATTAGAGGGATAGCGTGGAAACAAGTCGGCAAGCTCACTTGTTGTGCCCTTCGGGAAACGCGCTTAGCGAGATTCCTCCATCTTGGAAAGATAAACAGATGGCATGCAAGTCCCTAGCCAGCTCCTTATAGCGTTTTGATTGCTTCCTCGTGATAGGAGAATAAAATATACAACTAAATATAAATACAAACAGTTAAAATTTTTATACCAAATCGTGATTGTTACACTAACAAATTTGTTTTCACTTTTGACTTGCAGCAAAAATTACAATAAACGAATGAAATAAATTTGTTTCTAGAAATTGCTCTAAATTTGAAAACATGATAAGTTTACTTTAACTTTGATATGTATTAACAAGACCCTTATTTCAAGATGGAATGGGGTACTTACAGTGTTTGAAACTTGTTGACTGAATTAACTTATGTTTGCAATCAATCGCAGCAAAATAAAAGATCAAAGCTTAAACAAAATTTAAAAAAATTTTGCGTTAAAATTTGACAATTAAGAGTTTTGTTTGTATGACCGGCGAAGCGAACGTTTAAAGTTATGCATGCGCAAAATCCAAATTTGAAACTACTGAAAAAATCCTAAGATTTAGAAAATGGAGTTACATGAAAAAAGCCCACTCGAAATAATGATATAAAAAAACTACCCTCCCAACTGGCATCAGCAGTGTGGTGGTTAATACGTTGGAGTGGGACTGCTACTTACGGAGTCGAGGCTTCGATGCTGCTCTAGGCTTAGTGCTTGGCTTTTTAAGTGCAGTCAAGGCACGGCGATGGCAATTCAATAAAAAAAAATTTGTGGAACCATTCTGAAATATGCACATTGCGTAACCTCACTGCGCACGCCAATAGTCCAAGCTCGTATATTATGTTTAGTTGACATCACAAGGAAACAGTCCAATAGCTTTGCAAGCTTAGCATCAATGCAAAATCGAAGGCCTGGTATTATGTGGACGATTTGACGCAGGAGCGCACCCAGCATATTTCAAAGGGGGGATAGGGTTCTAAAAAAAAATCGATCTCGCACTCAGGAGCTTATCCAGAAAATTTAGCTGGAGGGGTGATGAAGTTTTGAACGAGGTTGAATGTTAACTAAGTACAAAGACATTAGACCCAAAAAAAGACGTAAAAAGCCCTTTGAAAAATGTTGCATGTCTGCGGCGCATTCAGAAAAATTTTCAGGGACGGGGCACCAAATTTTGACGTATTGTCAAAGGTAGTTTGTATCATTTGGCAATTTTGAAGCGTCGTGAAAATAAAAAAAGGCTCTAGGGGGGTCCGGGGCATGCTTCCTCGGAAAATTTTTGAAAATTTACATACTGCAGTGGCCATTTTAGTACTCCTTGAAAAATTTTTAGGCAAATTTTGTTTAAATTTTTTGCCCTTAAGTCTCTATGTTTGACCAAATATAATGCATTTTGTTGGTACATTTTCGATTATGCGTGCTTAAAGGCGTTAGGCTTATTGTTATGGAAAAGGTTCGAAATTATGGAAAAAAATTGTATTCGTCAAAAACAGGTTCAAAAATGGTTGCTGCGTCTCCCCCTTGGATCTGCCCCTGCGTTCACTGATAACAATGTATCTTACCACTACACCAACCAGCCGATTTGGCTTCAGTATGATGCGGGGCAAATTCTGTAACGATTATCAAGAATTGCGCGAAAAAGTAAAACGCACCACATCACCATTCACATTAAATCTGAAGATTGAACGAAGATGCTTGTCAAGTAATGTCTGCAACAGCCGAAATGCGTTGATGCACTGATCAGGTCATTAATTATCATGTAGTGAAATTAAACAAATTTTATCCGTTAATCGGCAATCAAAGATGCCCCTAGAAGTAACTGTAACTTTTGAAGTTCTAGAGTGGCAAGTGTTTACACATTGCGCTACTTCTGCTGAAAGTAACAAAGTCGCACCTAATGAAAAAGTAACTAATTATCAAAGTAAGTGGTAAAAAGCAGGCTAACTAGTTACAAAAGTAACTAGCTACTGCCTTCCACTGCGTATGATTTTATGCAAAATTTACTACCGCGACACTTAATGCATCGGTGGATCGTCACAAGTTGCTCAGCATTATTTAAAAAAAAGGATTTTCAATGAAATAGCTGTAGTTTATACCAGACATTGCATAACCTACACCCGAGTGTTGTTTCTACATCGTCCAATGTTAGAGAAGATTTTGCCTTCGTTTAATGTTGTGCGAGCCGAATCTTAATACGAGTTTCTTAAAATTATTGAAGTGATACCCCGGACCTAGGATGGCCTGTGGATATGCCAGTATCCGACATTAGAAGAAAATTATCATAATGCCCGAAAAAACTGCTTTATTGATTTGAACAAGCTTTTGCACTGGAAATTGAAGAACACACAAGCCTCACTTAAACGTATCTTACTTTAATTGCGTTTACTATAACAGCTCCTCCCGGTGTTAATCACGTAATAGCTAATTAAAATTTTGCTTTTATTCTAGGTCCGTCTTCAATTATTTCATTCTAAGCTTAGCAATTTCGGATTTCATATCAGCTTTGCTAAGCCCTCTAGCGATCTATCGTCGAACATGGGGTGCCGGTTATTGGAATATCTCAACGTTTTTATGCAAAGTAAGTTACAGTATTTTGTAATAAAACCAAGTAGATGGAAGTTGAATCTGATTGTATTTGTGATCAAAGGCATCAAAATCATTCCAGAGTTTTGTTCAAGCCAACAATTACTTCAGTAAGTTGCTTATGTAAAAATTTAACTCCGATGAAAACGAACTAGTAAATCTTTCAACTTTACGAGTTTCATCAAGTTTAAATTACTTTACAGACCAATTAGTAGCTGAGAAAATAAACTAAAATGGAACAAGTAATCGTAGCATTAACTCACTACGTACAAAGAGGCTATGCCACGTTCCTTTCTGACAAAAAAAAGCAATCCACAAAATGTTTTGAGAAAAATCATGCAGCGCGTTTTTTAATTGCCATAACACAATAGTATCAACCAGAAAATTATTAACTCTTGACCAAACGCGTTGAAAGGTGGGGGCTGAGGGGGGCTGAAGCCCTCCCTACATTTTTTTCAGCCCTTCCTTTCAAAAATTTATAACTGCAGTACACCCAGAGATGGGCATTTATCGCGATAGTTTATCGGCGATAACTTTTCATCGATTATCGTTATCGCTCAAAATAATTTTGATTTATCGATTTCCGTTATCGCTTTTGTTATATTTTTTGTTATCGCCGATAAATTATCACGATAAACAATTTTTTATGCACGCAGTGTTTAAACTTCAAGGTTAGTGAGTTGGCGCTATGGAAAAAACACCCGGTGTCCATTAAGACTTGCTGTAATTTTTAAAATTTGTTTTCTTTGTTTGGCTTAATTTCACGGTAGAGTCCGTGAACTGTTTTCTTTTCTTGAAAAATCAAGAAAAAACATTTTTGCAATTCGACTTACAAAAAAAAATTTGTCAAACACATTAAAAATTTACCGCAACATTTATCGGAAAAATTTATCGGCGATAATTCATCGATTATCGATATCGCTTTAAGAAATTCAAATTTATCAATTATCGGTATCGCCCAGGGCTTTTTTGAAGTTATCGCTTATCGCTTTAGTACAGAAAGGTTTATCGTGCCCATCACTGAGTACACCCTATTGCACTTCAACAATGGCTTATGGCGTCACTTGTTATTTGTTTCCTTCCTTCATTGATACCATCAAACCAACGTATTAACTTTTGCAACTTTGTGACAATTGAGGGTGAACAAAATCGCAAAAGCTCTTGAATTTCCTGGTAACTTCGTATACAAAGCTCTTGGAGTTTTATCGTGATTTCACAGTTAAATTTTCTCCAGGTTTAAAAGGAACATTTGGGCAAATAACAGCGAAACGGTGAAACATCAAGTCAGAATAAGCTAGCTCATCCTAGGAGCAGTGGCGTAGCAAGGATTTTTAAAGAGGAAGGAATAGCTTCCACATTTTTTCAAGCGCATTTTTTTTTCGGCAGAACTAATTTGAAGCTGATTTAAAAACAAGAAAAGCTGTAGGGGGATCCTGGGCCTAGGGGTATGCTTCCTCGGAGAAAAATTTGAAAATTTACATGCTGTAATGGCTATTTTAGTGCTTTTTGAACAATTTTCAGGCAAATTTTGTTTAAATTTTTTGTCCCAAATTCTGAGTGCTTCTCCAAATATGATGCATTTTGTTCGCACATTTGCGATTATGCGTGCTTAAGGCGTAAGGCTTATTGCTATCGAAGAGGTTCGAAAATAGAAATTATGGAAAAATTGCATACCTTAAAAACGTTTTTAAAAATGACTGGAGCTAGCTAATTTTAATTTGATATTTTGTTGTTTCGCTGTTATTTGCCCGAAAGTCTCTTTTAAAATTGGGGAAAATTTAGCTGTGACATCACAATAAAGCTCTAAGAACTTCGTACACGAAGTTACCAGGAAATTCAACAGTTTTTGCGATTTTGTTCACCTTTGTCACAAAGTTGCTAAATTTAGTACGTTGGTTTGATGGTAACAATGAAGAAAGGAAAGAAATAACAAGTGACGCCATAAGTCATCGTTGAAATGCAATAGGGAGTACAGTATAGTCATAAATTCTTGAAAGGAGAGGCTGAAGGGGGGCCCAAAATTTCTATGGGAGGACTGAAAAAAATATAAGGGGGGCTACCTCAGTCCCCATCTTCCAACGCTCTTGGCTGCAAGCCACTTGAAATTAATTTATAAATCAGAAATATAGCCTAATTTTGATGCAATAAAACTAATAATGAGAACATGTGTAGAGTATCGCTAATCTGTGTAGTTCACAGTCAGTTCAACTCTACACAAAGTCGATCTGCTGATTGATTGACTTGCTTGATATATCACTTTTATACAGTATTTTTTATACAAATTCGTAACTTGATTCTTTCACTGATCTTGCTCTTCTCTGAATTCTATTGCATGTCTTTCAAATACCAGAAACTTAAATCTTTGATTAGAAATAAACTAGGCTATTCTAAGCTGCAAAAACAAAACCAGTTACAATCACCTCGTGTAGCAAAATGCGTATTAAAGTGAACGCCTAGCGGGGAATCCCCGTGATTAAAAATAACGTCATGCGTACAGTGTTAATTATTTCAAATAATAGTGGGAACCGCTACACACTTCCTCCCCGAAACATGACTTGATCTCAATGGCCAATGTAATCGTAGGTCATCGTGGTCAAGTCACCAAAAGCAGAGAAACGTAACTACAAAAATATAACGGAAAAGCGATGAGTCAAAAATCACCAATAGGCCTACCACATTGCGCAATGAAATTGACTCAAATCCAGCAAGTTGCACGGTGCAGTAGCATAAACCTAACAACAGCTATTGAAATCATCAAGATCATGATGGCATTGGAAATGATAAGAAGAAAAGAGAAGCAAAAGAAAAGGTAGGCAAAAACGAGAAGGTGTAATGTGAAAATCAGATGTGTAGTAATCCAGGCTGGTAGAAAAAAACAAGAAGGTGTAATGTGAACATCAGATATGTGGTAATCCAATCCAGGCTACCAGTACCAGGCTGGTGGACCTAACAAGCAAAACGTATGTACGAAATTAACACAAAAGTATTCTCAAACATAAATTATGAAATCGTTCAACTGAGGCGACGATCGGCGAATCCGAGTCTGTCTCGAGGCTGGCAACAAAAGTGAAATGGGGTTACCAGAAGCTGGATGAGCCAAAGGATCACATGCGTTGTCCGTTTCAGTGGATGAGGCAAAACGGGGTTGAAGATTGTCATCATCAGGAAGTGGAGCGGGTGCAAAATCATGAACGATGTCAGATGTCGTGTTAGGCGATGCGAAAATAGGTGAATGAGTGGTAATGTCAGAAAAACTCAGTAGGGTGAAGCAGAGTTTGATATTATTAATGGCGACTTGCTGAACCTTGTCGTTGTCCAAAATCTTAAAAGTTTTGTCAGATCGAGTGTTGTAGCTCCACATAATGTACCACCTTAAGTCACGAACTCAGATTTTCTGTTTCAATAAGCCAGATGTAATCGTGCACTGCGATGTTCTGCGTAACAGTAATTAACTACTGAGCTTGCGAAAAAACGTGAAGCTTCTGAATGTTGAGCGCTTCGAGATCGACACAGTCTTTTTGAGTTGAACGCGTCTTGATGTAGCTGTTTAAGTTGTTCTGTTCTATTTGATTTTTCTTTATCCTAAGTTATAATATATGCAATAAGTAAAGTGCGTATATGTTACTTTGAGGTACAACGAAGACAATAAGCTAGGCGGAGATAGAAAATCGAGAAATTACAGAGTAAGGTCCTTTGTAAGAAGGCTGCAAATTGGGCTTAAAAGGACCCACTTTCACAAAGACATGAGCGCAAGTTTTCAACTCTGGTGGCTGGTAGACTTTCGTCGATTGCACAACTCGGATAGGAGTAGGTTTTAAAAAAACAGCAAATTGTTTCATTTGTGTAATGAGCTCTTGTGAAAAGGGCGATTTTGAGGGGGCAGCTGTTGTAAAAAAATCACTAGGCAGACGTAAAGCTTCAAAGAAGACAAGGTCAGATGGTGAACCACCAAGCTCTTCTCAATACATGGTGTTGAGAGACAGCGTAATGGTGCCCAAGTAAAAAAGCCAATGGTTTCTATCAAGCTTTGCAGTGAGTGCAACTTTAATATTCCTAATTGCCCGTTCAACTAATCCGTTGCTTTCAGGATACGTGGTGTTGCTGATGCACAGGTCACATCCAAGAAATGATACGTATTGCCGAAGCAATGTGGAATTCCATTGGACACCATTGTCCACCCGTAAGATTCGCATCTGTCCAAATATGCTCACAAACGAGTTGATACCCAAAACAACGGATTCACTCTTCGCATTTTGCAGTGGATAAGCTGTCACAAACCTTGAAAAACGGTCAATGCATACCAGCAAGCAGGAGAAGCCTTGACAATCATAAAACGGTCAAAATAAGTCGGCATGAATTGTATCAAATCTGGCATCAGACATAATAACAGAAGCAATAGGTGAGATGACATGTCTGTACACCTTAGATTGCTGGCAAGCAGTGCAAGCTTTGATGCGATCTTTGATTTTTCGATTCATGTCCCGAAAAACGAATCGAGCGACTATAAAGCGTTGTGACGCTCTGATTCCTAAGCAGTTCAATTTGTAGTATTGATCAATGATTACATTTTCTTATTGAGGGGGTATTAAAATGCGATAGGATGCTTATGAGGTGTCTGCAAAAAGTTCGAATGGTCCAACTTTTGTGTGAAGCTCAATCTCTTGAAAAAGTATGGTGGAACTGTGGGGAAACTGGAAAATGTCGGGTTGTTGGGCAATGCAAACTTTTTGTGCTTTAGCTATGTCTTGAAGAGTTATATCTAAGTTTTCTTGTTCAAAGATGTGGTGCACCACCAGTCTGGATAAGCAATCTGCAGCCCCATTGCGCACTCCCGGAATGTGCGTTATGTCACAATTGAATTCAGACAAATATGAGAGTTGTCTACTTTGACGCGGGGAATATGAAGGGCTTGGTCTTTTAAAAGCATGCATAAGAGAAAGATGATCGGTAACGATGGTAAATTATTGATCGAGAAGAAAATGTTCGAACTATTTAACAGTTGCAATCAATGCTCCCACTAATTTTTTGTTGTCTATGTGCGCAGAAACTTTGGTGAGTGCGCACTTTTTTAATAATGACAAACGTTTGTGCAACAACCTATGAATAAATTGAATATGGCAGCTATTGAAAACAAGTAGCGCTACTTCTCTTGGTTATGTTACTGATGGTACATTTTTCGCTCACGGTACCAGAGGCGTCGTGCAGCCAAAAAATTTGAAGGGGCCCGAGTAGTGACAACTTAAACAGATACTGATCACAACCTTTGTAAAAGCCGTATTTAGCGTCGAGTAACATTACGAAAAAAGGAAGTTAGAAAAAGACACCAAAATATGTCGTAATACCCCATATTTTGGATAAGAAATCGAAATTTCTTTTTGATACCTCAAACCGCTCCTTAATTATAAACATTATACGCAACCAGTGTGACTCCACGCTTTAACAAAGGGGGCTCTGCCCCCAGCCGCCAACGGATTTTTACGGTTTTCACATAAACAACAACTCGTTTCAGCACATTTTCGTGTTGAAAAAGGACATACCGATACCCGCAGTGAGTGCAGTCACTATTATAGTGTCAGACAGTACAAAATATTTTAGTAGTTCATGTCTAAAAGCAGAAGCTGGGCTAAAATAAATGAAATGAGTCTGCAATCATTATTAGTTTTGACGCATATGATGGGATGACGTGTATAAGTGTGTTCAAGGCCGTGGTCTTTAACAACGCATGCAAAATGTTTTCTAAATTCTAACTACAGATCAGGAAACTGGCTTTACTACTGAGTCGAAGCAATTGATTGAAGCAAAAATTAAAAAACAAAACAGTGGAATTTATAGTATAAGAAAGGGGGGTATGGGCTTAGTTTGAAGGATGAAAGCGAAATGGCACTGGTTAAATTTTTTATATTTCTAATTTTCAAATTTTTAAATTATAAAAAGTAACACATCTCAGATAACTGGGGTCTATGGCACGACCCCACCGCACGGTACATTGTGCGAAGAAATGCGTTCTTTTGGCAGGTCCAAAAACAATTTTTTTGAACTTGACAACCGAGAACATTGCTTCATCATAATATGTCTGTGCGCAGTGTATTTATGCGTGTGCGCAGTATCTAAAATCCGTGTGCGCGCGCACACGCGCACAGCTTAGAGGGAACAGTGGCTGCAAATATGGCAAGTAATTCCAAATCAAAAGCACAATATCGCTTTTCACTATCGTTCAATGCTCTTAAAAAATATGCCAAAGTTTGTTCGGACTCATCGGGTAGCTTCTGTACTAGCATACCATCAATGGCTTCAGTAGATGTATAACTATAAAGACGCAGTGAGGAGTCTTTTCTCGGGTGGGCTAAGCCAGTTGCTTCAAGTAATGCATCTTATACATCTACTGAAGCCATTGATGGTAGCAAAGACATTTTTCGCCTCTTCATCAAGATGGATCTTTATCGTTATTTTTGACGTGACCTTGGTCACATTGTTTTATTTTTCATTTTTAACCGATTTTAACAAATTCGGGAACAGCTTTCACGTGTTTTAAACACTCAATTCACCACACAAGCATGTGCTTGACATATCAGTGTGTTGGTGTGCTCGTAGTCTATCAAAGAACGCATAGTTTTTGAGCAGTCGAGTGTCACAAAATGAGTGTTAATGGATTGAGTTCGGGTTTTTGGTCACATTGATCTAATATTCATTTTTAACCGATTTTAACAAACTCGCGAACAGTTTTCACCCGTCCAAAACACTCAGTTCACCACACAAGCTTGTGATTGAGACATCAGTGTGTTGTCTGCTCGTAGTCCATCAGAGACAGCATCGTTTTTGGGCAGTGGAATGTCACAAAATGAGAGTTAGTGAAATGAGTTTGGGTTGATGGCCACAATAATTTAACGTTCAGTTTTAACCGATTTTATCAAACTCGCGAACAGTTTTCACTCGTCCAAAATACTCAATTCACCACACAAGCATGTGATTGACACATCAGTATGTTTGTCTGCTCGTAGTCTATCAGAGAATGCATAGTTTTTGAGTAGCCGAGTGTCACAAAACGAGTGTTAGTGGATTGATTTCGGGTTATTGGTCACATTGATCTAATACTCACTTTTAACCAATTTTAACAAATTCACGAAC
Source organism: Trididemnum miniatum (assembly GCA_964006365.1). Lineage (NCBI taxonomy): Eukaryota > Metazoa > Chordata > Ascidiacea > Aplousobranchia > Didemnidae > Trididemnum > Trididemnum miniatum. The sequence goes on from OZ023237.1 coordinate 5,954,712, forward strand.
AGCTTTTGCACGTCCAAAACATTCAATTCACCACACAAGTTTGTGATTGACACATCAGTGTGTTTGTCTGCTCGTAGTCTATCAGGGAATGCATCTAAGTTCATGGATCTAAGTAAAATCGGTTAAAACTAGGTTCAGGCGAGTTGTACTGTCCAGTAGTGAAGTGGGAACGACGTCCCACACTGGTTTTGCACAGATCTGCAAAACGTTTTACATAGCTTTAACAACAGTAGATTTGGAATATGAATATTTATGATGATATTAGTGGCAGTCGCACTGCTAATTTTAACCAAATTTGCAAGGGACAAATTAATGTTTCGACTATAACCAAAGTCTCGTCAGCCTTGCTACGCACAGCCAATCCAGGCTAAACTCATTCCAGACTGTAAAGACTCTGTTTTTGCATTGCTTTACCTGTACATCTCGACTTCATCTCTTTTCTAGGTTGTGCCCTATTTTTGGCAGGCGACTGGCCCCAAACAACGATACCCAATGAAAGAACCTATAACCACTAACCCACAACCAAGTTACCGTTAGCCTAACTAGCCCACATCACTAGAAGCCCCCATGGTAACCCACTCATTTGCAGCTGCAGACGCGTTTCGACCTTATTATGGTCTCATCAGTGCAGCATAGCAACCTCCCACCTTCCTAAAAAAAGAAAAAAAAAAATTCTAACCTTCAAAAGAACTACACACTCCAAATCTAAGCCTCTCCTCGTTCTGCTCAAGGTAGAAAATTTGAAATAAAACCTTCAAGAAAATAATACAGGCTGGATTATGATGTCACAGATTCACTGTAAACAATCGATAAGAATAGAAAAGTCCGGTTGGTTTAAACATTATTTTCCCGGTAATCTGAGAAGGAATATTTTGTTTAAGGTTTGTAACTATACCAGTTACCAAAACCTACAAAAAACCTCTCTGCCCAACCCGTTCGCCTGTGAAAAAGCGGGGGACAAGGCAGGCACTGTGTCTGCGCATGCAGCCCAGAAAACACAGTGAACGTCAGCGCTTATCGGTGGTTTAAACATCAACATCCCGGTACGTTTGTCGAACTGCATGTACAGTTACAGAATCCAGCAAGATGATACAAAGAAGGATATGTAAGTCAAATAGAATTCATCTTTCCTACACTTCTCCGATAGGCACCCCCAAAGTCAGGCAACAACAAAGCCCAATGTGTCAGGGTAAGAATAGGTCCAACAATAAGAGTACAGTCTTTTAATGGAATGGAAAATGGTACTCCCCCATACAGGTGGGAATTGAACCATCCATTTCTGTCATCAATTACGAGTTCCAGTCGCCTGCCAAAAATAGGGCACAACCTAGAAAAGAGATGAAGTCGAGATGTAAAAAGCAATGCAAAAACAGAGTCTTTACAGTCTGGAATGAGTTTAGCCTGGATTGGCTGAGCGTAGCAAGGCTGACGAGACTTTGGTTATAGTCGAAACATTAATTTGTCCCTTGCAAATTTCTCATCTAACTCGTAATTGATGACAGAAATGGATGGTTCAATTCCCACCTGTATGGGGAGTACCATTTTCCATTCCATTAAAGACTGTACTCTTATTGTTGGACCTATTCTTACCCTGACACATTGGGCTTTGTTGTTGCCTGACTTTGGGGGTGCCTATCGGAGAAGTGTAGGAAAGATGAATTCTATTTGACTTACGTATCCTTCTTTGTATCATCTTGCTGGATCCTGTAACTGTACATGCAGTTCGACAAACGTACCGGGATATTGATGTTTAAACCACCGATAAGCACTGACGTTCACTGTGTTTTCTGGGCTGCATGCGCAGACACAGTGCCTGCCTTGTCCCCCGCTTTTTCACAGGCGAACGGGTTGGGCAGAGAGGTTTTTTGTAGGTTTTGGTAACTGGTATAGTTACAAACCTTAAACAAAATATTCCTTCTCAGATTACCGGGAAAATAATGTTTAAACCAACCGGACTTTTCTATTCTTATCGATTGTTTACAGTGAATCTGTGACATCATAATCCAGCCTGTATTATTTTCTTGAAGGTTTTATTTCAAATGTTCTACCTTGAGCAGAACGAGGAGAGGCTTAGATTTGGAGTGTGTAGTTCTTTTAAAGGTTAGAATTTTTTTTTTTTTTTTTTATGAAGGTGGGAGGTTGCTATGCTGCACTGATGAGACCATAATAAGGTCGAAACGCGTCTGCAGCTGCAAATGAGTGGGTTACCATGGGGACTTCTAGTGATGTGGGCTAGTTAGGCTAATGGTAACTTGGTTGTGGGTTAGTGGTTATAGGTTCTTTCATTGGGTATCGTTGTTTGGGGCCAGTCGCCTGCTAAAAATAGGGCACAACCTAGAAAAGAGATGAAGTCGAGATGTACAGGTAAAGCAATGCAAAAACAGAGTCTTTACAGTCTGGAATGAGTTTAGCCTGGATTGGCTGTGCGTAGCAAGGCTGACGAGACTTTGGTTATGGTGTGGGTTAGTGGTAATTGTCAGCAGTGAATTGAATGATTGACTTGTCAAAGTTTAACCCTGGATGAAGTAGGACGTCGTATTGTTTATCTATGGCTTTTTATACATAGAGTGACTTTATGGAGTACGAGTTTTTTGGAACTTCCTATGTAAGTTCAGTTACAGGTGTTGTTGTAGTACGGTATGTTTTGTTACCACTGCATAAAAGCTTCAGAATATCATTTATCAAGTATTTTTAAATTATATTGTGGCGTATCGCCACATGTATACTTCAACTTCACAGAGTCTTATAGATTTCCGGTGTTTTATTATTTTTATATTTTGTGAATATGTTTTCAGGTACCAAAGGTAAGATTTTTTCAAAACAGATTTAAAAAGCGCCGAAAACATCTTTTAAATTTAGGTAGTCTTGAAAAAGACTGTTTAAGAACCAAACATTTTCGTCTCGCTCTCTTCAGGGTTCAACGCGAGAGTTAATTGAGAAGGAAAAAAGTGGTCTATATATTATCATCAGCTTCATCGAAAAATCTGCAACAAAAAGGAAAAAGGGCTATGATTGGTTGTTAAAAGACAGACGGATTGTGATTGGTCGAATACGGATGAATTTTAGAATCTAACTCAACTATCGGAGAATTTGCAGTGAGTAGACAAATTCCTTTTGACGGCACAGAATAGGTTTCAGCGTTTTGATGAAAGTTGCCTCCAGCGCCCCCAAGTGGAAAATTGTTCTCGCTTTGGCTAAAACCGAAAACTGGTCAATATGATAATGAGAGGCACAATCAGGATGTTGGATTAAGTGCAGACCAATAGCTGAATCACAGTCTAGTTGATTGAGTGGAGTAGTAATTTTGCAGTTACGTTTGGGAAGAACTTTGGTTGGATTTTCTTTGTTTCTAATTGATTTTGGAATGTGTTGATTGATTCTATCTTGTAGTCGTAGGGATGTGCGACCCACGTACCGGCAATCACAGCGGCACACGTATTGGTATACGACCATACTTTGATGAGTGATGGGCACAGCATCCTTATAGATTGAAGGCAGAATCTTTCTGGTTTGGAAAATGACACGAGGATCGACGGCTCTAAAACAATTTTGAACGTTAGATTTTACCTGTTTTTCGAATTTACGAGAAATATTGCCAATCCAGGGTAGTTTTAGATACACAGGGCATTTCTTTGGTCCTTCTTTGGGCAGTAATTGAAAACGGGAAATTTTCTTGGAAATGCTGAAGTTGATTATTGTTTCAGGGTAACCATTATTCTTCAGAATGGAGCGAATGCAGTCCAGTTCTTGTTTAACTTTACCAGGTGAACAGATTACGAGGGCTCGATGAACTAACGTTTCGATTAGGTTCGTTTTGCGCTTGGAAGGTGCAAAAGAATCCCAACGCATGTAGCGACCAGTGAATGTAGGTTTTCTGTATATTGATGTTTGAAATTGTTTTTCGGATTTGTCAACTTTCACGTCGAGAAAAGAGAGTGCTTGATCGGCTTCTTTTTCCACGGTAAATTTCAAAGCTGGGTGTAATGAATTGAGAGCAAGAAAGAACTGGTCTGCATCCGCTTCTGTTCTAAAAATAGAAAAAGTGTCGTCAACATATCTAGTATAGAAAAAAGGCTCGTTTATAGTTTGAAACAACTTATTTTCATGGTAGCCAACGAAGATATTGGCTAGTGCAGGCCCGAGTGGACTACCCATTGCAACACCATCAATTTGCTTATACATAACGTTATTAAAGCTGAACTCAGCAGAGGTAGTAGCGATGTTCATCAGCTCAATAAAATTTTCTTTGGAAAACTGCGGAGGTGAAAGATCGCCGTCATAGAGGGTGTCAGCACAAATTTGAATAGTTTCAGCCAGAGGTACATTAGTGAACAAACTTGAGATGTCGAAGGAACAGAGAAAGCAATCATCTGGGTCAAAAGTAAGCTGCTGCATTTTTTGAGAAAAAGAAAAAGAATCTTTGGTGCAATTGCTGGAAAATAGATCATGAAATGGTTGAAGGGTCGCCGAAAGAAATTTAGCCAGTTCATGTTGAGCAGAGCCAATCATAGATAGGATGGGTCGGAGGGGAACACCATCTTTGTGCGTTTTAGGTAGTCCATATAGTCTGGGTCTTTGTAAACCAGAGGGCCGAATAGCTTCATAAACAGATCTAGCCAACGCTTCACTTTTCAGCAGGGTCAAGAGACGCCTTTGAATGCTTCCTTCAATCCTCGCTGTGTTGTCATGTGTGTCAACAGGTCCAATTTCTTGAAATTTCTGCGAATTCAAAATAACGTTCATTTTAGTCAAATAATCAGTTTTATTTAAAATAACTACTGTATTGCTCTTGTCTGCTTTGGTGATGACAATGTCAGCATTGTTACGTAATGACTTAATAGCTTCAAAGCATTCACGATGCATGTAAAAGTTTGACATGTCAATGGGAGTGCCACAAAAAGAATGAGCCAAATCTGTGAGCTTTGCTTTAAGAGCACAAAGACCTTCTTTGGATTTACTAGTGTGGTGAAACAGCTGACCCAATAACACTTCAAACTCGGCAAAAATCTTTTCACGATGGATGGTGGAAGGAGGAACACAGAAATCTAAACCATAGGCCAACACGAACTTTTCGGTGTCAGATAGCTCATAGCTGGACAAGTTATAGATATTATCACCAAAGTTTGAGGGAACTGAACCGAATCGCTGTTTCAATAGCCAGTTGAGGTTGCGGAAATGCTTGGCTTGAATCCGATCTTGTTGAGTTTTCTCGATGTCAGCTAAGTAGCGGGAAAATCTAATCCAGTCAAAAAAAGAAAGAAATTTACAGGTGGCAGGCCAAATCTCTGAGAGCTTCAATTTTAGCTTTTTCAATTTGGCTTGATTTTTGCAGATTTCATCATTAAGAAAAGCGCGCTCAATGGAGGGACTGTACTTCAATTTGGATTTTTCCATGCGCTTCATGAGAAATTTAGGCGAAACACGCTTGAAAATGCATTTCGGTGTCAGATAGCTATAGCTGGACAAGTTATAGATATCAATCAATCAATCAATTTTCTGGACCCGCTTATCCTTGGGGGGTCGCGGGGGCAGCAGCTCAAGTTGGAGCCTCCAAGCATCTCGATCCTCTGCAACAAAGGATAGATGCTCTGCTGGGATGCCAAGGCGAGACCAACTAAGATCTTCTACGTAATCTCGCCATCGAGTTCTGGGACGGCCTCTAGGCCTTCGACCAATCGGTGTTGAACAGAGCAGTTTTTTGGCTGTTCTTTCCGGGGACATTCGTGTCACATGTCCATACCAACGCAGTTGCGATCTTTCTAGTCGGAGAAGCAGCGATTCGATGTTTAGAGATTCACGAATATCTGCACTTTTAACCTTGTCCAACAAGGTCAAACCGCTAATTCTTCGCAAGAATCCCATTTCGGCTGCTTGAACTCGCGACCTCACTTTCTCATTCATGATCCAACACTCATGGCCATAAGTCAAAATAGGAACATAGACCGATCTGAAAATGGATAGCTTTGCCCTGGTGCAAAGCTCCCGTTTCAGTACCACAGATCGGTGGAGCTGGCGCATTACTGCACTTGCTTTTCCGATGCGGATATCCAATTCGCTATTTTGTCTGCCGTCACTTGTGAATGAGACGCCGAGGTACTTGAATTTCTCTGACTGTTTTAGTGGTACTCCATCAATTTGGAGAGAGCACTGCTTTGGTTGTCTGGACAGGCACATGGTTTCTGTTTTTGTTGAACTGATTTTCATTCCGGCAACAGAGCATGCATCCGAAAACCTGTCAAGAGCTTGCTGGAGACCATTTTGGGTAGAGTCGAGTAGCACAAGATCATCTGCAAATAACAGACGTTGTACAGTGCATTCACCGATCTTTACTCCGCCACAAGACTCACTTTTCTTAACTATTCTATCCATATAAATAAGGAACAGAATAGGTGAAAGAGAGCAGCCTTGCCGTAGTCCCACACTTACTCTGAAAGGTTTCGTCGTTGCACTGTTAACACGAACACAGACCTCGGAATGCACGTACAGCGACTTAATGGCAGTTAGTAAGTGGCCATCAATGCCATACTGCAACAGCACCGCCCAAAGCTTGTCTCTAGGAATGCGATCATATGCTTTTTCAAGATCAACAAAACATGCATTGACCTCTTTTGCATATTCCCACGACTTCTCAAAGATTTGCTGCAAGGCAAAGATCTGATCCATTGTGCCTCGGCCAGGACGAAAGCCACACTGAGCATCCGTTAGTTTAGGCTCGACTATTTCACGGCATTTCTTTTCAAGGCATTTGGCATAGACCTTACCCGGGACACTGATGAGAGATATGCCCCTGTAATTGGTGCATTTTCTCTTGTCTCTTTTCTTGTGGATAGGTATTATCACACTAGTTTGCCATTGCTTTGGTGCTTGCCCAGTACTACACGCCACCTTACAAACACGAGTCAGCCAACGAACACCATATATGTTCATTGCTTTTAACATTTCAGGTCTGATATCATCCTCACCAGGTGCTTTTCCAGTTTTCAATGATTTGATTACTGCATTCACATCTGCTTCGGTTATCTGAATATCTTCCCCAACCTGTTCCTCGTGAATTCGTATCGGTGTAGCATCAACTGGGTTTAAAAGATCACTAAAGTACTCTCTCCACCGATTCAAAATAGCATCTTGATCTTTCAGAGTCACGCCATTTGAATCTTCGATAAAGAGAGCGGCTCGAGATCTTTTTCCACGCAAACGGCGAATGGTCTGCCAGAACACTTTGTTTGCCGTTTTGAAATCATCGTCTAACCTTTCTCCAAATTCCTTCCAGGCCCTTTCCTTAGACAGTTTAACTTTTGTGGCTGTCGCCTTACGTGCTTCAGAGTACTGCGAACGAAGTTCAAGTGATGACTTATTTGCAAGCCAGGCCTTATAGGCCACTTTTTTCGCACGAATAGCTTCTTTAACTTCTTGGTTCCACCAAGGAGTTCTTTTCTCGCTACTCTTCGTCCCTCCAACACGCTTACGTCCACAACAGTTAGTAGCGGACGTAATGACTGCTGTTCGAAACAAACACCACTCAGTTTCAATGTCTTCAGTAGGGGTCGGAAGTTCTTTGAACTTAGATGCAATGTTGTCTGCAAATGCAGTTCGTACCTCTTTGTCAGCCAATGATTCCCATTTGATTCGATAAGTTTCTCGAGGTCGAAAAGTCTTTCGTTTTTTCAAGGGTTTCAAAGCTTTCAAAGTGCAGACAACTAGGTGGTGATCAGTTGACAACTCAGCCCCTCTTTTAACACGAACATCAGACACGGTAGAAAACAAGTCCGCCGAAACGATACAAAAATCAATCAGGGAGCGTTGCCGCTGAGAGTCTCTGTACCAGGTGTACTTATGAATTCTTTTGTGCTGAAAAAATGTGTTCATTATGCACAGCCCATTGGTGGCACAGAACTGCAATAAACACCTTCCGTTCTTGTTAATGTCAGGGTCACCATGTTGCCCAATAACACCTTTCCAGGTTGCATTGTCGATGCCCACATGTGCATTGAAATCGCCCAAAAGGACAAGGGATTCTGATGAAGTTGCTTTTCCCAATGCAATCTCAACTTCCTCCAAAAAGGCTTCGTACTGTGATTCTATGTTAGGTGCGTACACCTGCAAGATACACAGAGATCGCTCCTGCAGCTTTAGCTTTAGAAGACAAACCCTTCCTCCCAGTGGTACCCAGTCAACGACACATTCAGCTATGTTGGGGCTCACAAGTAAGCCAACACCAGCTTGAGCAGACATTGCTGCATCAACACCTGAGTAGAAAATTTTCCACCCACCGTTCAACTCGACAGTTCCAGAACCCCGGCGCTTTGTTGATGAAATTCCCACAACATCAAGGCGATACTGTTGGGCTTCGCAAACAAGCTCCTGCTCTTTTCCTGTCAGTGACGAAACGTTCCAGTTCCCGATAGCTAGATCCCGGCAGTTTGGTCCAACTCGAGTACGTTTTCTGTGCGCTGCCCCCATTTGCCTCCCCAAACGCTTAGCGACTGCGTTGGTGGGTTTCCGGTGACGGTCAGCTTGTGGGGGAGACTGTAGCTTATTTTTCGAACGAGTCCCTCTGCCTAAAACTCGAACGCGGACCTTTTTATCCTGCGCGCCGTCCGATGCAGCATGAATATTGTTATGGCAACTTTCCATTTAGCTACAGCATTGGATTGCTACTTGGTCTGTTTCTCTCCTTCGACCTTACCGCCATGGGTGACCCTGATGGAAGTGATCAATCACTACCGACGGCGTTGCTCTAAGGATCATTGAAAACTCAAACCTCCCCACCACGTTAAGGTGGCAATCCATAGGAGAGGAAGTTATAGATATTATCACCAAAATTTGAGGGAACTGAACCGAATCGCTGTTTCGTCGCTCCATTCTGAAGAATAATGGTTACCCTGAAACAATAATCAACTTCAGCATTTCCAAGAAAATTTCCCGTTTTCAATTACTGCCCAAAGAAGGACCAAAGAAATGCCCTGTGTATCTAAAACTACCCTGGATTGGCAATATTTCTCGTAAATTCGAAAAACAGGTAAAATCTAACGTTCAAAATTGTTTTAGAGCCGTCGATCCTCGTGTCATTTTCCAAACCAGAAAGATTCTGCCTTCAATCTATAAGGATGCTGTGCCCATCACTCATCAAAGTATGGTCGTATACCAATACGTGTGCCGCTGTGATTGCCGGTACGTGGGTCGCACATCCCTACGACTACAAGATAGAATCAATCAACACATTCCAAAATCAATTAGAAACAAAGAAAATCCAACCAAAGTTCTTCCCAAACGTAACTGCAAAATTACTACTCCACTCAATCAACTAGACTGTGATTCAGCTATTGGTCTGCACTTAATCCAACATCCTGATTGTGCCTCTCATTATCATATTGACCAGTTTTCGGTTTTAGCCAAAGCGAGAACAATTTTCCACTTGGGGGCGCTGGAGGCAACTTTCATCAAAACGCTGAAACCTATTCTGTGCCGTCAAAAGGAATTTGTCTACTCACTGCAAATTCTCCGATAGTTGAGTTAGATTCTAAAATTCATCCGTATTCGACCAATCACAATCCGTCTGTCTTTTAACAACCAATCATAGCCCTTTTTCCTTTTTGTTGCAGATTTTTCGATGAAGCTGATGATAATATATAGACCACTTTTTTCCTTCTCAATTAACTCTCGCGTTGAACCCTGAAGAGAGCGAGACGAAAATGTTTGGTTCTTAAACAGTCTTTTTCAAGACTACCTAAATTTAAAAGATGTTTTCGGCGCTTTTTAAATCTGTTTTGAAATTCTGTACCACCAAAAAGCTTTTCGTAAGATTTTTTATTAAAGCCTAGTTAATGGAGTAGTGGAATAGATACTACTGCTGTGAAAAACTTCCAAGTTGTGCAAATGACTCAACAATACCAGACTTATATATCTGAAGAAAAAGTATTTGTGTAACAAAACAGCATTTAGTTTGAAAAAATATAGATTGTCACTAGAAAAGCATTTGGTTTGATTCACAACTGCTGGTAAACATTCGATGAATGGGATGAAAGTTGATTATTTGCAATTACATTGTGGCGAGAAATTCTCAACAACATTCTCAGATGGATCGGAATAGCGTGGGCAGAATTTCTTTCTGACTCAATAGGGTGGCTTCTGACTCAAAGACTTCGCGGTCCCTTCAGAGTCACCCTGTCATTAATCTTTATGTTATCTATCTAATGCCTGCGTTTTTGTCTTATCCGTTGTGGTTGGTGACAAATAAACAAACTTGAACTTTCTGAAACCAGCCATTAATCTGAAAATTATGCGATCACGGGCATGAAAAATGCAAGCGCCATATGATTAACAAAGATTGTCTTGATATTGCGCTGTGGGACATTTGACGCACGCACTCATGGATCTTAAAGGATTGGGGTATAAACAGCGTCAGACACTAAAAAGTGTCTATTTAGCTTTGTGTAAACGTTATTATTATTATTGTATCATTTATGATCTTCGATTTGTGTGCCTGAAAGCACAGTCGTTTGGTTTCAACGATTGTATGACGTCATTAAGCCTCGTTGAGATGAGGCGATAAAGTAATGTAATAGACTGGATTACCAAAGAATTGAAATCATATTTTTTGACGTACAGAGTGCTTTATTACCTTGTGAAATAAAAACTGATGTTCTGTGCGTTAATTTTTCGCCTACCTAATACGCTTGAACAAATTCTGATGAGTATATTTTTGAAGTTGAATTGATTTGGAGAACTAATGACGTCATCGTAATTGCATACCTCATCTGGCAGGTCACGCTACGCCACTGGCTAGACTCTTTTGATTGTTTCCATAGCTTATGGCCAGGAGCAGATCCAGGGGTAGAATGAGGGGTATGTATCCTCCCACCAGCCATTTTCAAAAATGTTTTTGATGTATACAATTTTTCCATGCTTTCCAACCTCTTGGATAAGCAATAAGCCTCACGCCTTAAGCACGCATAATGGAAAACGTGCGAACAAACTGCATCATATTTGGCAAACCATTCAGAATTAGGGTTAAAATTTAAACCAAATTAGCCCGCAAATTATTCAAAAAGCACCAAAATAGCCATTAACAGCATGCAAATTTTCCGGGGGAGCATGCCCCCGGAGCTCGCTTAGGAGTTGCCAGCCATCTGTCTGCCACACCAAGATGGGGGAATCCCGCTAAGTGCCTTTCCCAACGGCACAACAAGTAAACTTGCCGGCTTGTTCTCCACACTGTCCCTTTAATGCTGAGCGTCAAGCAGGGAAGCTGTGAATACCAATTTTAAAGTCATTGGTTTGACCCGACTCGGAATCAAACCCGAGTCTACAGCTCAAGAGACTGACGCTCCATACCACTCGGCCATCTGAGCTGTTAAGACTTATCGGACATAAAGAATAATAATACTGAAAACTATGTGGAGACAATGTTTGATTATAATTATTACCCTCTGATTAATAAGCCAACTCGTATAACAAAAAATAAATGCTCTTCTATCGACCATATTTGAACAAATGTTATCGGGGCCCAAATAAACAGTGCCATTCTTGCTAATGAAATAGCTGACCATCTCCCCATAATTCAGGTTTCTAGTATTGGTACACCCTTATTAAAAACGGAAAATAAAGAATGGTGCTTTAGTGAACTTAACCTCAAAAGATTTTATGAAATGCTCAAAACTAAGGACTTTGAAGAAGTGTACGATGTGCCTAACCCTGACGATATCTTCAAAGAATTCTTAAGAGAAATTAACCCCCTACTTGTTAGTTGTTTTACAAGAAAAAAAAGACAAAGAAAAAATTTTCAACGTCGTGTATGGTACGATCGTGAACTGCTACTTCTCTCGCGCAATAAGGACAGACTCTACAAAATCTATCTCAAAAAGAAAACTTCAATCTCAAAAGATAAATATCATAAACTTAGAAATTATTATTTCCAGATGATCAAACAAAAAAAGAAAAAACACATGCAAAATTAATTTCAAAAGCATCAAAAGAACATTCGAAAAAGTTGGCAAATGATGAAAAACCTCTTGGGTAAAGTTCGCGATAAGTTTAGCTCAACTTCCATCAGCTATATTGGGTAAAGTTCGCAATAAGTTTAGCCTTTATACAAAAGTTGCCCGACTCATAAAACTACGAACTATCGGCCGATTTCGATCCTATCACCTTTTTCCAAAATATTTGAAAAAATAATTTCTAACCGTTTAAATAATTATTTCTCTACTCACAACGTTTTAGCAAAAGAACAGTTCGGTTTTAGAACTATACATTCAACTAATCATGTTATTTCAGATGTTACAAATAAGTTACAAAATTTACGTGATAACAATTACAGTACTTGCTTGATATTACTAGATCTGTCAAAAGCGTTTGATACTGTAAATCACCAGATTCTTTTAAACAAGTTAGAAAAATATGGAATTAGAGGTAACTCCTTAACTTTAATTAGAAGCTACTTAACAAATAGGAAACAAACTGTTCATATCAATAATACATATTCCCTTCAACAAACTTTAACTTGTGGTGTACCTCAAAGTTCTATTTTAGGTCCATTACTTTTTTCAATTTACATCAACGATTTACCAAAAACATCAAATTTTGAAATGAGACTCTACGCAGATGACACAGCTTTGATGTTAAGTGAAGTGAAAATCAATGAATTAAATGAAAATGTTAACGGAGAATTGGTAAAAGTAGAACACTGGTTAAATACTAATAAACTATCATTAAATTACACTAAAACAAAGTATTTGCTTATAAAACTGTTCAAAAATAAATGCGTTGAATCCTTCGATTTTGATGTTAAAATCAAAGGAATTAAAATCGACAGATGTTACTCAATTAAATATTTAGGAATACTCTTGGACGAAGATTTAAGTTGGAAACCACACATATCTAATTTACGTAAGAAACTTTCGCAAGGAGTTGGCATAATAGCGAAAATGAAAAATTACCTAAACAAACAAAATCTTATAGCTTTATATTACACTTTTTTCTATTCACATATTTTATACGGAATTCTTGGTTGGGGCAGCGTTTCAGAAACTGAAATTAAACCTATTCAAATTCCTCAAAACAAAGTTCTGCGAATAATTAACAAATCCACATGGAAAGATCGCGCTACTATTAATGCTTTGCATAAAAGCTTAAACATTTTAAAAATTGCTGATATTCATAGCCTAACTTCGAATTAAGCAAATTTATGTACTTGTACCACACACAATCTCTTCCCGAAATATTTGACCCTTGTTTTTTGCCCATCGAACAAGCTCATCACTATAATTCTAGAAGTAAATCTAATCAAAATTACTATCTTAATTTAGTAAGAAAAAACAGTGGAAAGAAATCCATAAAATTTCTTGGAGTCAAAATGTGGAATCAGATTCCCCCTACAATCAAATCTTACACATTTTATCGATATAAAAAAGAATGTAGACAGATTCTAATTAACAAGTATGATTAAAAAGAATATATATATTAAACCATTTCACGTTACCAGTATGTTTAACCCCTGGACAATTGCTTTCTGTTCAAACCAAACTTGGGAGTGTATTTTGTATATATTTTTGTGAATAGTTTGCTTCAGCGTATAAGTAATCTCATTTTGCTCAGTGATTTTGCTTTTGTTTTTTTTCGTTTTCGTTGATAATTCTTGAAGATAGCACATTGTGATTTCAAGGTTTGTGGTGGCAGTTGCCTCGGTGAGCTTTGCTCTTGCGCTGCATTCCACGGCTTTAGATTATGTAGCGCATTTTTAACGTGTGATGTGTTACTGTGTGCTATATTTTCTACCTGCCGAATAAAGCATGTTCTCTCCTATAATAATACTATCATCAATAAACCTGTTGAAATTGCTAACTGTTTTAATGATCATTTTTCTACAATAGCTGAAAAACTAAATAAGCTACCCCTATCTCCAACTAAATTTACTGATTATTTGCCTCCGTCAAATCCCTCCTCAATGTTTTTCACCCCTACAAATATAGTCGAAGTGAAAAGATTGATATCTGCACTTAAACCTAAGCTGAGTGCTGGAGTTAACCATATACCTCCAATCGTTCTGAGATATCTTCCAGATAATGCACTTAATGCCCTGACCTACATATTCAATCGGTCCTTGGGTCAAGGAAAATTTATTTCTGAGTTTAAAAAGGCCAAGGTCATACCAGTATTCAAAAAAGGAAATCCTAAAAACGTTTTAAATTACAGACCTATTAGTTTACTTTTGTCCCTGTCAAAGATTCTCGAAAAAATTGTTCACACTAGATTGCATTCGTTTATTAACATAAACAATAATATCTCGCAACAGCAGTTTGGATTTCGGCATCAGCATTCAACTAATCACGCAACAACTTTGCTCATCAGTAACATAGTTGATGCTTTTGAAAGAAAACAGCTAGAACTTGGAATTTTTCTTGATATATCAAAAGCATTTGATACAATTGACCATTCCATTTTACTGCATAAACTTAATAATTACGGTGTAAGAGGAGTATCATTAAATTGGTGTGAAAGTTATCTCTCCAATCGCTCTCAAATTGTTGAATACGCTGGTGTTATTTCTTCGAACCAGAGAAATACCTTCTGCTCCGTGCCGCAATGCTCAATTCTTGCCCCTTTACTTTTTGTCATCTATGTAAACGACTTCAAAAATTGCTTGCGGTTTAGCACAAATATATCTTTTGCAGACGATACCAATGTTTTCATTGTTGATAAACACTTGCAAGCGCTTTATGAAAAAGGAAACAGAGAACTTGAAAACATAGATAACTGGATGATAGCAAATAAACTGTCCATAAATGCTAACAAAACTAATTATATAATTTTTCAAACTCCAAAATCTTGGTCAGTTAAAACCACAACAAGTTTTCAACTGAAATTAAGAAATAACAAGGTTGAAAAAGTGTCTTCAACACGATTCTTGGGGGTGATAATAAATGAAAATTTGCCTTGGAAGTACCATATGGATATGATAAAGCAAAAAATGAGAGCTGCTCTGGGTGCTGTTATGCGCATCCGCTCATATTTATCATCTAAAGCCATGCTTAGTCTTTATCACTGGTTGCTACTCAGCCATGTCCGCTATTGTATAAGTAATTGGTGTTTTGGAAACGAAACTAGAATTCAACAATTACAGCGCATATGTAATAAATTTATCAGATTAGTATTTGACTTAAAGAGACGTGAAAGTGTCAAAAAAGTGATGAAACAAAATGGCCTTCGAACTATCAAACAAATTTATCAAGTTGAAATAGCTATATTCATGTATAAAACTGTAAAAAAAAGTAATCCAGTCACATTACAAAACTTATTTGAATTAAAATCCAGTCGAATGTCTACCAGAAGTAATAGTCTACATATTTCTCCGGCGTACAGATTAACTTTATGCCAACAATCAATAAAATTTAGCGGGCCTAAATTATGGAGTAAATTACCAAATGCGATTAAAGAGTGTAAAAGTTTAAAATCTTTCTCTGACAAAGTTAAAACCCATTTTTTAAACATAGACTAACAAAGTAGATGCAAACTTGATCGATTACCTTCACAGTTGTTTGATTATTCTATTTCTTATGAGTTAATCTGCTGTGGTGCTGCTGTACATTTTTGTTGCAGATATCCTTAGAGAAAGCTCAAGACGTTAAAGTGAAAATTCTTCGGAGACTGGGCCTAGCAAAGAAACCTTCTGAACAACTACATTACCAACCACAATGAAGCAAAACGAAAAATTTTCAGTGTTTTACTTCGAAGAAGACTGTTAATTGCCTCATCATGACTCTTCATTTACGCTATGTTAAATCTTCAAAAATCATCCGTATGTCTATTTGTTCTCAAACTGCAGTCACCGCCATGTAATGTCATAGTAAAAAATCAATAGGCTAATGAAAAAAAGAAAAAATAAATATTGCGATTCAACTCCTGGTTACGAGTAAAAACTACATCCGGTTGTGAACTTGCTACTAGCAAGGGTGGATGAATGAGGGTACCCAATCACAACTCCCTCCAGGTAACCCTTGGGCAAGGTTTAGAACCTGTTAGCCTCCCTTAGCAGGGGTCACAAAGCTACTCCATTGTTCTTATCACTAGTAGGCCTGCCATGCTACTCATCTTTGTTTTTTTTGATTGTTTTGTAATTCGTTTGATGTGTTGTTTATAATTTCCTGTTTACGAAGTAGCCTATATCTTGACTGTTAAGGTCATGCAGCCATGCCAAGTCAGCTTTCGACTGGCATGCTTCAACGCTTACTCGTTTTGCTGCATGTGCCTTTTTCCGTTATTATGCCAATATTTGTTGTAAATTGTTAATGATTGTGCGTGTTGCGGAAATAAAACTTTGATTGATTGAACTCGAACTCGAAAGAACTCGATCATTTTGCCGAACTCGAACTTGAACTCGAAAAAATATTTTTTCTGAACTCAAACTTGAACTCGAATAAAACTGTTTGAGTTCATGAGAAAGATATTTAAATCGTTGAAAACAAATAGAAGATCACAAAATATAGTTTGTTGTTCAATTGTGACCACAATGTTCACTGACAATTTCGATGGCACTAAACAGCTAAGGTATAGTCTTGAACTTACTGCACGAGCAAAATATTTTTAACTTTTTAATTGCATGCTGAGCACCGGCCATGGGCGCCCGCAGAGAGACACTTGTGTCCCTCTGAATTTTGAGTGAAAAATGCGCAACCGCACAGTAGCTTTTATATTTTATTTTAGTTCTAATACAGTATGCACAACAAAGTTTGATGCAAAGCTAAAAGTGCCAAATTGATATGAACACACCGTAGGCGTCTGTAGAGGGGGCAATTCGGCACTTGCTCCTCTAATTTTGAATGAAAAGAGCACAATAGGCCTATATTGCTCTATAGCTTTAATGGGTTTTATCTTGATTGTAAAAATGCGCAACAAATTTTGGCCTCAAAGCTGAAGGAGCTAACCTAGAACAGGCTAGACCCAGTTCATTAAAAAATTAATTGCAAAAACTTTTGGGTAAAATCAAGTGATCTATAAAAATTCAAAATACGCGATACGCCTATGGTGAAAGAGTTTGGGCGGGAGAAATTTTACTGTTAGGCCTAACGTTTTAAAAGCTTTAAAAAATCCCAAGGGTGAATTTTTTCAAGGACTAAACCCAAAGCCTCCTTCACTTCGCTTGATTTAATTTACAAGTTTACTTTGAATTATTTTTCGTTTTTTTTTTTTTTTGGCGCCATATCAACTGAGAGATTGATTAAGAGGGCTGCAGTATGCCAAGCGGCCAGCAACCGCATTGCCTGCAACCTTTAAATTCAAAGTAAGCTTGTTGCAAATTATAAGAAGTCAAGAGAAAGAGGCGTTGGTCTTATAGCCCTGTCACACCTTAGCGTTTTAGATGCGTATGAGTAACGTGCTTAAACTTTGCACAAAAAGGTGGTTTTGATTTACTAAGCCACGTATGAATAATGATCAGACACGAAATACAGTGAATAAAGTAAAAATTTCAGCGACGCATGTGCTTCACTACGGTAAATTCGCCACAGCACGTACGGCTCGTAGTGAAGGCGAAAAAGGCTGCGGCCTTTTCAGTTTTTCACCTCGATAATTCTTTTTTAAATCAGCAAAAAATCTTTATCTGTCCTTATTTACACAACTATCGACAATATTTTTTTTTTGAAAAAATAAATTTTCTACAAAAAATGGCAACACGTAAAAGGCTTTTCTGCCAGAGATGAGCAAAATCGGAGTCGGAGTTGGAGCCGGAGTCTGGCACTTTTTTTCGGAGTCGGAGTTGGAGTCAAATATTTTTGAAACTTAGGAGCCGGAGTCGGAGTGGTTTTTGTACAGTAGTTCGGCACAAGAAAGTGTGTTCTGACTTGTTGTTTACCGGTAGCCGGGTACCACTTTTATGTATGGCTATTTATTTATTTATATGCTAACACTTTATTATACAGTACCGGTATATCAGTTTTCTTCATTAGGCAATGACTGATGATAAGGCCTACTGCGCAGTGGCGGTTTTAGGGGGAGGGGAAATGTGGGGGACGCATCCCCCGACCAGACCATTAGAAGATTGAAAAAACTTGTAACATTTTTCATTTTTTTCTAAAATATAATCACTTAATAAGTTAATGTGCTCAGTGGCGGCTATGGAGGGGGGTAGGGTAAGGGATGCATCACCACCAGACCATTAAACTCAGAAGATTAAAAAACATAGCATTTTTCATTTATTATTACATATAATCATTTAACAGTAGTACCGGTAATAGTAGTTGTTTTTTATTCAACGACCAGCAAAGCAATTAAAATACCGGTAACACAGTAACACAAAAATGGCCGATTAATGGGTTGCAGCGACAAAACGAATGTCGTTAAAACATGGAAAATTTACCCAAAAAATTTCGCATTTTTCGCAAATTTCTCTCTGTTATTATTCATTAATTTTCTATTAGTTATATTGCGTCTGTTATTATTCATTTTCGACATTATTATTTTCTGTGTCTGTTTGAGTACACTGACAGCAAATTAACTTAACTAGAATGTACACTTTGTGCAGTAATGATGTACCGGCTTAGTTTTATGGTATCGGCTCTAAATGCTGGTATTGAAATCTGCTTAAAATGTGATATTATTGGTATGAAATGAATCTCTACTAGAAGGCTTGATATGCCATTGTTTTCTTTGTCCCAAATTTCTTGCGTATATACTTGTATTTAAATTAGTGCTTCAGAGAAAGGTGCACTATGTGTCTCTCCACAGTACTTTCACTTTTACTTACATTGAACAGTTAGAAACTCTGCTTGACACAGACACACAATACAGATTTATGCCACTGCTGTACATTAAGTGTTATGCTTTTTTCAGGTGCAATATCTAGTATGGTCAGATTGTAGGTTATAAATTATGAGGGAACATGATGTGCAATAACAGTAGTTTTTTTTTTGGAAGAAAGAGGTTGCTTTAACAGGTTTGGGCTCTGCAGTAACCAGGCAAGTATTAATTTATCTGATTTTAACCAGTCTATGTACGGTAGTAGATATTAGCCTAAAATCAAATCAAATCAAATCTTCATTATACTCGCCGTATTACGCCGAAGCGTGTAACGAGTTGCGGGGCCCATCTCCGCGACTTAGCGCCTGGGCTACACAGCTCCGAAGAAACGTCGCAACGGTGGCGAGTCGTTGGCGACACTGTGTCGATTTGACCGGCCCGGGAGTCGAACCCCAGACCTCCCGCACCGATAGCGTGCGCTTTGCAGCTGAGCTAACGGCCGGCTCGGTAAATAATGATTTTTAGTCCATCTTTGCTGTGAGTGGTGTTAAATATCGAGTTATCCACTCCTGACTTCATCTCTAGTATTCAGAATTTTGATCATCAATGATATTTCGGAGTCGGAGTTTGCATTCTCAAATTTTTCGGAGTCGGAGTAGGAGTCGGAGTCTAATAGCTCGGAGTAGGAGTCGCAGTCAAAAAAAGTGACTCCGCTCATCTCTGTCTTCTGCTACAGCCTTTCGTAGCGAGAATTGATTTTGTACTGTTACGTCATCAATGCTTTATCACAGTTTGAATTACGTTCAAGGAAACGTGGTAAAGGTGTGTTTACCGATACGCGGCAAGCGGCAACGCGATTACCTAATCTTTTTGTTTATTTCATTTTGACGTTGAACTGGTGGTGCGGCAACGCGATAAAAACCACGCGATATCAAGGAATTGTACCTGTACAATTTTTACCGCTTCATCGCCCGGTAATAAAAAATGTTTGAAATAACCTTGACGACAGAAATGAGACAATGCTCGTGTGATTGTCACGACATCATTGAACAATTATCTTGCTTGACGCAGGCTAGCTAATTTTATATTGCGTTAACGCAGGCCAGTATAATTTGTAATGGTAATCGCATTGCCGCGTGCCGCGTATCGGTAAACACCTTAAGACTGTGTCAAAGTAACTTTTTTGGTGTTCATTGAGGTGTAAAGCTTAAAAATTGGCTCTGACATTATTTGCAACTTGCAATTATATCGAGACACTGGGTTCAATGAATGATATGGGATGGTGCGGGTAGCTTATCGTTTAAGCTTGTAATATAGCGGTAAAGGCTAGTAGACTTAAGTTATTTGAGCTATTAGATTGCTTAAAAAAAACTTTTAAGCTGTTGATTGACCGGTACCGCGGCTTAGCTAGGTTTGTAGACTAGCTTATTTGTAGCCCTCTAGGCTTAGTTGACTAGGTACAGTAGTAGAGTACCGGCAGTCTATCTAAATAGAAAAACGTGTTTAAGCCAAACTTGTGTTTGCTCATGTAGACCACAAGTGCAGGTTACCTAGACTACAGGTACTCGCAAACTCAACAGCTGGTACAGTGGTATGGTAGAAAAAAAACTTGTTGAGTAATATATTTCATGGGACACGTGCCAGTGTAGGCCTACCTGTATTTGTGTGTAGGCTAAAGCCTATTACCTTGCTAGTAAAATAGAGAGTTTTTTTCATTTCAGAGCGAGTATGGGCAAGCTTTTCAAGTCTAGCAGCCTACCTGTCTAAAATGGTCACGAGCCGCCATTGAGTCGAAGACCTTTTATTTTTATTATAGGACATCTGTGGACGAGTAGACCTTTTTTGCTCTTCACCGCAGGAGCTTATTTAGAGGGGCGTTGTGCCATGCTCCCCCTTCCTTTGACTTTGTCTTTTAGTAAAAAAGAACAAATTAATGGTGTTAAGTGACTGAAACATGCCAGACTCTTTTGATGGCTTCTGTAGCTTATGGCCTGAGGAATATCCAGGGGGATAGGATTAGGGGTATGCGTCCTCCCATCAGTCATTTTTTAAAATGTTTTTGATGCATACAACTTTTCCATAATTTCGAACCTCTTCGATAGCGATTACGCCTTAGGCAGACATAATCGAAAATGAGCGAACAAATCGAAAACGAGCATACTTGGCGAGGCACTCAGAATTAGGGTCAAAAAATTTAAACAAAATTTGCGTGAAAATTATTTGAAAAGCACTAAAATAGCCATTACAGCGTGTAAATTTTCAAAAAATTTTCGGGGGAGCATGCCCCCGGACCCTTAAAGCCTTTCTTGTTTCCAATCAGCTTTAAAGAAGTTTTGCCGAATAAAAAGACGATCAAAAAATGTGAAAATTATAGCCCCCCTTTTGAAATTTCTCGCTACGCCACTGTTTCACCGATATTTTCGGTAGAAAACAGGACATCGGAGGACGTGTAGACCTTTTTTTGCTCTTCCAATCAGATCGACCCTCACAGTAGTAGTTGTTGAAGATATTGAACTCGATCCATCTAATAATCCGTCTCGGGAAGGACTTCGTCTCCCCACATATGGTCCGCCCACTAAAGAAATTGCCCATCCCTGAGCTAAAAGGTACTGTGCTGACTGATAACAGATATTAGCCAGTCAAAGTAAAATCTAGTAAGATTTTTAATGTTTGAAGTTCATTTTTTGACAATGTTTCATATCAGCGCTCTCAAACCTTTACAGCAGTCATGGACGATGGACCAGTAAATGTATAATGGCCAACGACCAAAATGACTTAAAAAAAAAAGAAGATACTTTATGTAAGGGCCTATGTATACAAACTAGCCTACAAATCAGAGTTGGAACGAGTCACCCCTTTCGATGACTCGAGTCGAGTCACTTGGGGGTTCAGACTCGAGTCGAGTCTTTTGAAGAAAGTGACTCGAGTCGAGTCTTTTGTGAAAAAAAGGAAGATGACTCGAGTCGAGTCACTAAAAAAAAGTGACTCGAGTCGAGTCACGAGTCTTGAAAAATGCAGTTGATGAATTCAATTATGTTTGTCAGTCCGTCTCCGTAGTCCGTATTCCTTCTTTAGTCTTGTTGCCTTGCAAAACCCAACTTATTTAACGTACCGGACTTCCGTTTGTTAACTATGATAACTGCATGCAAGCAAAGATTCTACAAACAGTGAGCAAGTTTGCTGGCTTCTTGATTGAGAATAATCTGAAAGTGACTCGAGTCGTAAGGACAAAATTCGAGTCGAGTCATTTTTAGAAAAGTGACTCGAGTCGAGTCATTTCCGAAAAAAAAGAAAGCGACTCGAGTCGAGTCCGAGTCACTAAAAAATGCGACTCGAGTCGAGTCACTGACTCGAGTCGTTCCAACTCTGCTACAAATATCAATCAAAAAAGTTTAATTTTTTGATACAAAGTACAGAAAAGTAAGACAAATACTTTAAAAAAAGGAAGACCAAAGTCATGGTTACTCATGTTTATTATTGATATTGGTATACATGGAGTTTCGGCGCTATTGGCTTGACTGTAAGACAGCGAGCTTTGTCTGTTTAAAGGCGATAGCGATTACGTGTTTTAATTACTGGTACTGCACTGTTTTAGGGTAAGGTGGGATAGCAAGCCCCCCCCCCCCCCCTTAAATGACTTTTGCTCTCTCTTCCAGAATACAAGTTTTTTTTATCTAATTTTTGCTTTGGCTAATCTTAGGGTTCAGGGCTATCTATTCCAACTGTCATTGTTAAAAAAATTGCGTTGTGGCTAATTTGTTAAGGTTTGAAAAAAATCACAAATCGGGCGTTTTGCCCCATGGGGTAGGGTAATGCGCCCATCCCAAAATGCCAAAACGCCCACCGGTGGGGTTTTACCTATCCATCTCAAAATCATTTATTTTTCCACAATCTGAAGATAATGACAAAAAAGACAATCTTTTTTGGCAATTTTTACATTTCTATTAAAGATTATTGAGAGAAGAACAAAGAAGAAATACGATTTTGAGACCAATAGGACACATTTCAGAAATACTCAAACAAAAACATTTAGGCTTGCGAACGGGCGATTGGGCATACATTATGCACCGTAAACAGAATTCAAACAAATCAAAATGTCAAAAATCGATTCAATTGCTTTACTCTTCATCAAATTTCAGAAATATCATCCAATTCGCAATGGGACAAATAGACTAAAGAGATTGCTTCTTAATGTAATCCTCAAGTGCCCAATTTTGGCACAAGAAGCAACGTAACTGATAGAGGATTCAGCGTAGCAAGAGGTGTCAAGCCCTTTTTATAGCTAAGTTTTTGCTCTTTTTTGTTGTAGCTTTTTTAGAGAAGTTCGTCCTTATTGCGAAAATAGGCAAAATTCACTAGGTAATAGACCTGGGGGGTTATTACAGGATGCTCGTTAAGCGGTTTACGAGCTCGCAAACTGCTCGGTAAAAAAATTTTCCTCGCTAACGCGCTTTTCGGGATTACAGGATTTTCCGAGCTGGCGAACTCGCTCGGCAAGTAGCGAGAAAAAAAATGAGCACGTTAAGTTACCCAGCGACAATTTCATACACAACCAGCCATGGCAGAGCGCATTTTTTTAGGTCATAGTTTATGCACAATAGCTAGTACCGAGTATATGACACAATTAGAGCTTTACACAACTCTTAGGCTTGTTGTGAAATGATAGACTCAAATTCAAGTTTACTCATTCGTGCGAAAGAGGCTAAGGCTCATCAAGTCGCTACACTCTATCTCAAATATGACACATGTCAACAGAAAAAAATCAGATTTTCAAAAATAAAAAACAAAACAAAAAAGAAAAACGCAAAGCATAGTCAACATACAAATACATACAGTGATACACATCAAACTAAGACTAGTAGGCCAGCTGCTGATCACTGGTACTAGCTAGCGCCTAGTCTAGTGCTAACACTGTTCTAGGGTGACTTATTACAAAGTTGGGATGGCTTCAACTTGATTACAGGTAAGAGTGTATGTAGTAATGGTGTCTACTGATGTACCGGTACAGACTTGCTGTGAGGTGTTAGACTAGCAGCTGCTCTTTGCTGGCTGGCACCCAGTCTGGAGCTAAAACTGTGCTATTACGCCTATTGCAAACATGCATTGGCTGCAGACTTAGAGAATGTGTAGTAATGGTATCTTCCACCATTAACTGTATGAGGCCATGGCCAGCAACTGCTAGTCTAGCACCTCACAACAAGCCTATGCATCAGTAGACACCATTACTGCATACACTCTTTACCTATAACCAATTCAAAACCATCCCAACTTTGTAATACAAGCACAGTTTTAGCACTAAACTAGGCGCTAGCCAGCAAACAGCAGCTGCCAGTCTAGCACCTCACAACAAGCCTATACATACCGAGCAGTTAGCGAGACACTCGGCTTTACCGAGTAGCTGCTCTTTCTGCGAGCGCAATCTGTAATCCCAACTTTGCGAGCACGTTATCTCGGCTGCCGCTCGGAGAATTTCTCCTCCGAGGAGAATTAGCGAGAGAAATCGCTCGCTAACACATAAAATCCTGTAATCACCCCCCTAGGGGGTGATTACAGGATGCTCGTTAAGCGGTTTACGAGCTCGCAAACTGCTCGGTAAGAAATTTTTCCTCGCTAACGCGCTTTTCGGGATTATAAGATTTTCCGAGCTGACGAACTCGCTCGGCAAGTAGCGAGAAAAAAAAATAAGCACGTTAAGTTACCGAGCGACAATTTCATACACAACTAGCCATGGCAGAGCGCAGTTTTTTAGGTCATAGTTTATGCACAATAGCTAGTACCTAGTACATGACACAACTAGAGCTTTACACAACTCTCAGGCTTGTTGTGACATGGTAGACTCAAGTTCAAGTTTATTCATTCATGCGAAAGAGGCTAGGCTCATCAAGTCGCATCTTCCACCATTAACTGTGTGAGGCCATGGCCAGCAACTGCTAGTCTAGCACCTCACAACAAGCCTATGCATCAGTAGACACTATTACTGCATACACTCTTTACCTACAGTATAAGTATAACCAAGTCAAAACCATCCCAACTTTGTAATACTAGCACAGTTTTAGCACTAAACTAGGCGCTAGCCAGCAAACAGCAGCTGCCAGTCTAGCACATCACAACAAGCCTATACATACCGAGCAGTTAGCGAGACACTCGGCTTTACCGAGTAGCTGCTCTTTCTGCGAGCGCAACCTGTAATCCCAACTTTGCGAGCACGTTATCGCGGCTGCCGTTCGGAGAATTTCTCCTCCGAGGAGAATTAGCGAGAGAAATCGCTCGCTAACACATAAAATCCTGTAATCCCCCCCCTGGTACCTAATAAATTTATTATAATTGGCTTTACGAAATTGTAACATTACCTTGTCAATTGATATTTTGTACGAAAAAAGTTGAATTGTCTTTTTATTTTACCAATGGGGCAACCGGCGCTTCCTCAGGTAAAACGCACGAGTGGGCTTTCTGCCCTCGGCACCTGGTGGGCGTCTTTCCCCAAAGGCTAGAATTGATTTTGGCAACTAACAGCTCAAACTGTTCACGTTGATAGCTGATCTAACTATGTGCAATTCTAACTATACAAAATGCTTTAAACAATTTAGAACTCACTATTTCTTTGATAGGATCAATAAACTATTTTACTGATCCATTCCTAACATTTTTAAGATATTATAATTTTGCCACCAAAAAGAAACTTTATGATTTTAAAACTTAAATAGCCAACGTTCCGCTACCTAATGTATCGCAAATGTTTAATGACGGATGGCTTTCCTTTCCGAGGCATATTCTGCAATTATGACGTGGTTGCTAAGTTACAGCTTGTGGGCGTATTATCCCGAGTGAGCGTCTTGCACCACTTTACCCTAATTACTGGTACTGAGTCAGATGAAAATGTTGTTTCGCATAAATATGTTGCTGAAAATTTGAATTAAAATATCCATAGCTTTCTCACTCAATGACAGATATTCAGCTCTTGCAGAGCCCAGAAATACTTAAGTCTTGAAAAAGATTGTTGGAATTAAGCTTTAAGACAGTCTTCACAACATTATTTTTTTATCTCTTTAAACGATCAACAAGTTTTCTTGTGGCTGCCAAACACTTTGGGCCAAACTTTTCTGAATGTTCATGAAATATAATGTAATTACCAAGCTTTCCCACTACCTATACCTGAATGTTTTTACGAACCAGCAATAGTGTTCTCAGGCCCACAGCCAGTGACAGTGCGGGCGGAACTGGGGAGCCCCCCCCTGGAAAAAATTTTCGTCCTTTAAAAAAAATCAGTTACAATAGCTTATCTAAAAAATTTTGTCCCCCTTGCAAAAAGACTGGCCTCCCCAAGCATTTTCTTCTGGCTTCTGGCCGGAGTGACCCGTGGTTCTCACGTTGACAAACCCTGTTTAATGTCGTACAATAAAACTGCAAAAACGAAAGCTCTAGTACGTTCGGTGTTTTTAACTGTATTGTTTAAAGCAATTAGCCAGATCAACAGCTATTAACATAGTAAAGCCAATATTCGCTTTCATGCTGAAGATAATTCTCTAGCACAGGGAGGCCCAACCTTTTCCGAATCGGGATCCACTTTCGCTAAAATTTGCTCAAATTGAAAGAGTATACTGTAAGAGGTACTGATCATGAGAATTACGCAAATCGTAAACGAAAATGCGGCGAAGTATAAAAAAAACGGTCTTCATCCTTCATTATGTTCCGAATTCCACCAAAATCTATGTGAAGAGCTAAAAAAAGGTCTTCACGGCCCGGACGCGTTACATGAACTGGAAATGCTGGTGACCAACTTGATGTGTGTACATGCTAAATCGGCCCACGATCAACAGGCAAGCATTCAAAGATCGACCGGTAGATCGCGATCAACTGGTTGGGCACCCCTGATCTAGCTTTTATAAGCTTATGCATGTTCTCTTTTCTGGTTGATCATCATCATCAACATTTATTAGCGGTAAAGTGGCACAAAATAATACACATAAAGAAATAGACAAACAAACATGACCGCAGGGAGACGGCGAATAGACCTTTCGGTCATCTAGTCAGCTGCCACCCTTTTGTCGATTTCATGAATGGACATGTGATCACATTTACATGCATTGGTTAATAGATGAACATAATTTAAATTCAGGACTACGAGGTAGTGATTTGCATGAAACTATTTCCACATTTCACACTAGTAGGTCTAAAGTTCGATTATTGTACGTTTGAAGCAAATGTTTTTGAACCGAATTTTAAATAAATTAAACGAAGAGTTCTGGATATTCGTTGGAATATCATTCCAGATATTAACTCCTTGATATCTTATACATTTTTGCAACCGATTAGTTGTATAGCGAGGTATCTATAAACAGTTTCTTTGAGGCTGGGTAGATCTAGTATTTTTTTGGGACATTACACTGGTCAATAAAAAAAATTAGAAATTGAGGGAGGTAGATTGTTCTTAAAATGAGCATGAACAAATTTTCCGATTTCAAATTTAAATAGATCTGGAAGTTTAAGAATGCCATGTTGGTAATAAAGGGGAGTAACTGAATCTCTTGAGGGACCACCGCCAATTAACTTTACCGCTTTGTTTTGAAGGGATAACAGTTTTTTAAGTTTACATTTATAGGTAGAACCCCATACTATCAGTCCATATAACAGATGTGTAGGTATAAGAGAATAGTAAATTTGTAAAATTGCGCTTGTGGTAAATAATGACGTAGCTTGGAAATAATTCCAACAGCTCTAGATATTTTATGTTCGACCGTTGATATGTGGTTGTCAAAATTTAGTTGCTTGTCTGTGGTAACGCCTAGGTACTTGGCACTTTGACAGATAGGAAGGGGCGAATTGTTGATGGAAAGATCCATATCAGGATGGGGTTTATTTAACTTTGGAGCGATAATTACAGTGCTGTTCATAATTCAGGGGCCACCCCACAGAATTTCTTGTTTTGAGGCTTTCACGTAAAATACATCTTCTTTATCTCACCTGTTCATCGACATGTTGTACATTTTTGGAAAGAGCTTGTTTCGGGCAATTCGGTGACAAAGTTGTTTTTGAAAAAAATGTTCCTGAAAGCTGAAACGCGTCTTAAATTGTGACGTCATGCTCAAAGCTCATTTTTTCAATAGGCAACACTTGTGGTGAAAATCAAAGAATCAGAGTGAAAACAAAAATTCCAAATGAGCAACTATGCTCCCTGATAACCTGAGGTCACAATGTGATCACGCCATGAAAAAAGTTTATGACGTCATAATTGGAGTCCGTTTATTTTGTTTTTTGTTAGCGTTTAACACGCAATCTAATCAGTCATCATGGGCTTCAAGCAGATCAGCGCAGAAAATAGAGGGGTCATCATATTCCTTCATAAAAAAGGAAAATCGCAAAGATTTATTGCAGAGAAGACTGGGATATCCCGAAATGGAGTGCAAGGAGTGTTAAAGCGGTGGAAAGCAACAGGGGAATCAAAATGCCAGCCTCGGTCAGGAAGAAAGCGCAAGTCAAATATGCGACCTACGATTTCTGCCGAATCATTATTGTGAATTATGGTGGCCCTGAAAAGGGCCTTTTAATTTGAGCAAGCTAAACTAGTACTTTGTAGGCCATCCATTATTTTCGATTACCATTTTGCAGCGGCGGGGAAGTGAATCAACAAGCTTTTTCAGTTCTTCCGCTGAAATTACTCGATACCAAGCAGCAATAACCTGTTCGATGAGCTCTCTCTTTGTCTTCGGTTTGTTTTTGCCGATGATGGTGCTGACTCGGTACCATAAGTTTTCAATAGGGTTTAAATCAGGAGATTGGGCTGGCCAATCCATTCGTTTAACCCTATGAGTTCGGTACCAATGTTGCACTTTCTTCGCTCGGTGGCATGGTGCATTGTCGTCTTGGAAAATCCAGTCATTGTCGGAAAACAAAGATCGTGCACTGGGAAGCATTTTGTTTTCCAGAACATCGATGTACTTCATTGCGTTCATCATTCCGGAAACAATTTCGAGCCTACCAATACCATGTGCAGTCATGCAACTCCAAACCATAATTGACTGGGGGTGCTTGATGGTCGGTGAAATGCAATATGGCCGATATTCTTCATTAGGTCTTCTTCTCACATAATTATTTCCAGCATGGTTATTTACAGTAAAAGTTGACTCGTCACTGAATAAAACTTTCCTCCACTTCTCAACTGGCCATTTAACGTGAGCTCGTGCCCACTCCAATCGACGCTTTCTTTGTTTTTCTGTCAAAAGCGGTTTTTTTCTGGCTTTGCACCCACGAAGACCGCTTTCTAACAACCTTCTCCTCACCGTTGGAGTAGACAACTCAACGCTACTGCTTTCTTTTAATT